>SNQJ01S0023557.1:110031-140316 GCA_010110895.2 Picea sitchensis | reverse complement strand
TTGGACTTGAACATTTAAGTGGGGTAAAAGGAGGTTGCCCCCTCGAAGAGGCTTATTATCTGAAATTATCTCTTTTTCAAGGCGTTGAGTACTTTTCCTGAGGTTTTTCTATGCTATATTGATGTTTGGTTCTTAACAGTCCCATACTTAATTCGTGCACAATCTCACGATGCCACGTGGTTCTATCCAGGCACGCCTCATCACCATGGCATATGTGGGCCCGTCAAATCAAAGTTGGACACTATAGCAAGGGAACTTCAGCACTTCGACGCTTCGGCGTTTAACGCCCCCTCCTATATCTTCAAATCTCCCAGACTCTCGAAGTCCCAGACTTCCTTTCCCTGTATACTTCGGCCTTAGGCCTTCGTGATGGTTTCACCACTTGAACTTTATATCTCCCGGAGTAAGACTTCGTCGAAGTGCTTACGCTGCCTCCCCACTAGTTGATCGAACGGTTGAGAAGGTTCCCAACGGATCCTTAGATCAACGGTCTGCATCGTTCCTGAATTCCTCCCCTCGATCTGACAATTGGCGGGATTTCACGGAATTGCGACCCTTACCTTCCTTAACCCAATAACTCCTGAAGGGTTACCTACCAGAAAGGTCATAAAGCAGGGATGAATGCTTGTTGTTAGTAGTAGTATCGCTTACTCTATCCTTCCACAACACTCTATCTAACGGTCGAGAAGAGTCCTAAAGGATTCTTAGATCTACGGCTTGCGTCACTTCGTGACTTCGACATTCGGGGTTCCGACCGTTTAACACCCTTTTACTCCCAGAGTAGGTCAACGTTGAATTGACCATAGTGTATATCCAACAGTTAGGGAAGATCCTAAAGGTCCTTAGATTTACAGCTCGCATTGCTTCGCGGCCGAAAATTTGGTCCAGGTTTAAGGATAGGGTGGATCCCATGGTAACGGATAAGAGACCATCAGTTGTCGGTCAGACCATCTGGTAATTGTGTCAGTAGGTTTCCTTCGACGGCATTGGAGTGTTGTGAAGTTCAAACATCTCGGAGTCCCGAACCTCCGAAGTCCCAAAGTCCGGAAGGCTTAGCTCCTTTTGAGCATAGTGAAGGGTTCCAGGGTCCTAGTCATATGGGACTTTGACAAGCCCCAGAGGGATACACTCTTAAATCTTCTCCAAGATTTGGTTAAGTCCATGGACTCGAGCATGTGGTCACTTGGAAGAATGATTTGAAGGAAGTGCCTTCCATTTACAGAACTCGAATTCTATAACAGGAAAGGGATTTAGAGGGATGGACGAGTCCAGAACAGTCCTATAGAGTCCGTCCCGACTCTGTATTCGCGGATTTTATCCTTGGACGGCTTTTGGAGGATTATCACATATATAGATTTAGACAGGGGGTCACTCGTTGTTTGCCCCAAATTTATTTAAAAACCATTACTAACACTCCTCCTTTGCTAAACCAGATTAAACAGAAAGCCATTAACAGAATGTGATATTCAAATTCTACTTCACCTTTCTGAGGCCACAAGGCCATCAAAGTTACTATTTTTACCATTCAACAAGATAAACAAATTATGCCATCATTTAGCTCAAGAAAGCTCATGTTATAACAAAAACAGTGAATACAATATAAACTCAAAATCGCACTTATCTGGAACTTTGAAATTAGTTGGCAACTGTTGAAAGGGGTTCCCTTTTCCACCCAACCATAGGCACAATTGCTCTTGGAGTATTCCTCAACTGGCCACCCCCTAGCTAGATCATGATGCCATGAGAGGGATTCTGCTTGAGCTCAGCAACAGCAAGGGACAAAGGTTACTCTCCTTTCCCCACAGGAATCTAGCAGTCCAATTTTCTATCCACCAAGCTAGGGAGCATGTCGTGATCGCTCACTCAATCACTACAGCTCTGTTTATCAGCTTGATTAGAAAACATTGTCCAACCTCTCATGTACTCGGAACATCTTATTTCTCAGTTCTCTTCAGAACCAGAGAGCCTCGCGCGCTCTTCTCTTCTTCGAGAATGGTCCTCAGACCCATTCATGTGTCTCTCTTATGCCCTCTGCCCCCATTATTTTCCTTCCTTTTCTTTCCTTCCAGTAAGATTTCATGGGTCAGATCAGTAAGTTTCCATATGGGTACTATGCCCATCTCCTCATTGACTCATGAGGAAGACTTCCCAACTACCATCCTGACTGGTAATTAAGTTTTCTGGGCCAAAATATTGTTTTGGGTCTGCGCAATTTATATCCAACAGAGTACCAGCCTGGCAGGGGTCATCTCACCATTATTGGTTCCCCTAACCATCCCTCTCACACATCATGATCTATTGGGCAACCCTCTTTCAACAGTCATGCCACAATTTCTTTTTATTTATTAACAAAACATATGCATTACCTTATATGGCACAATTCATTCTTTGTCCAACATTCACATGACAGATATGTCCATAGTCTTGTTCACAATAATAATAATCATATTTACAATATGGGGGAAACAGGGGTGTTACAAATAGGTTATAATGAGGATAAAAGTGCCATATGAAACCAGGAAGTTTTGAACAACGTGAATTGAATGTAATCGTAGATTGATGGAACAAGGATGGGCACCTTGGGTACTAGTAGGTCTCCTAAGAATAGGTGAAGGAAAGGTTGAATGCAGATGGACCTTTGGCACATGAATGACATGAAACGATGGGTTCAGCATCATAGTGAGAAGTAGAACATAAAACCAATGGTAATTGCTCAAGGTAGAGCTCAACAATGGTAAGAGAAAAACATGAGGCTCTTGATGCAAAGTGGACTACAAGGACTCCCAATCCTAAGGGGAATGAGCAAAATGTGTACAAAAATGCAAAAGTCTCTAAACTAGGGAAATCCTATACATGTATGTCGATGTAGTGAATATACTAAAAGGGGCCATCGAATATGCATGAAAAATGGATGCCTCTAATAAGATCCTACACATATTATCAATGGCATGGCAGTGCTCAAAAAAATAAATACAGAAACTATAAATTGTACATGGGTCCTTCATAGAATGTGACGAAGGAACAAAAGATGTTGTAGTAGGTATCTAATGGAAATGAAACAAATGGAGTCTCATCAATGGAATTCTAGACACAAGATGAATGGGAAAGGTCATAGATGGAAAGGGTGGCATTACTTAAGTGGTGAGCAACAAATAATGTCAGGACAAGTGGATTATTGTGAAGAGGAGTAAGTGCAACTCGCATGTGATGAGAAATGTAGTTATATTGTGTGCAAGGGGGGTGTGATCAAACACTCGCATGGGAGTGGCAAAGTGTTAGGAGGCTCAAATAATCATAGGTATAATGACCAAATTATTCAGAAATGGAATAGGGGTGATTAGTCTGAAGTCGAGTGGTGTGAGGCTATGGAGAAATGGGTTGGCCCTAATAGGGGTTAGTTCTACCCCCCACATGTGTGGGAGGATGTGGCAGAAGGGGGGGTAGAGACAAAATGGGAGGAATGAAAACCAACTATAGAAGCTCCATGAACTTGGGACAACGATGAATGTAGTGACCTAACACATCACAAAGGGCATGAGGATGGGGAGTCTAAGCATGAATTCCCACTTCTTGGATTGGTATGGCTAGGTTAGGTTTGGGGATGTTGGTGCCCCTAGCATTCTTATCATCACCCTTCTTTACTTGGTTCTATCATGTGTGAGTCTTATCCTTCTATCTTGGCTTCTTAGGTGGATCATAATTATTAGGTTGATGTTCACTAGGGGAGAAGTAAGTGAAAAGACCAAGCTAATGGGTGGTGCATCAAAAGTGTTAGGAGATGTCACATGCTCAACCTCCTTCGCTTCCATCTTCAAGGAGATAGAGTACCTATTTTTTCCTTTTAATGGAACTAGATCGCCTTGGATCTCATATACTGTTTTCCTTTGAACTTGACTTTGTTATGTGGATCGGGGACCACATGTAACCCTTCTTTTTGAAGTTCATCGAGCCAATTTGATGGTTCTTGCATTGAGTCCTTTTGGATAAACTCATTGACCAACTTCGAAGGAAACTACATTGTAACACCCCCTCTCTAAACTCTGAATACATGTAATAAATCACGATTTGTGATTGTCATGCAACGACATGTAAATATTGTAAATGTATTATTGTTTAATTGTAAATGTCAAAACTGAATGTGGGGTGAAGCCTTAAAGTACTAGCCATGATATCACTAGTGGAATGAGAGGAGGCCCTAATAAATTAAAGGACTTCACGCCTTATTCATATTACTTCCCTTGGCCCTGATTTCAAGACAAAACAATTAATGAGGGAGGTTGGTAGTTGAACAACCAACCACCCCAATGAATGGAAGTATGGAGGGTTGTCAGAAGGGACAGGAAGCAGTCAGCTAGAGGACAGTAGGAAATATCACCATGGGTCCCAAGGATTGACCCACAAGTTGCCCTCTGATAGAAGAAATAGAAGAGCAGGTCGAGAACCTGCCTAAGTCATGTGTGTGGTCGAGATATGCAAAGAGAGAGAATTGGAGGAGGTTCGGGCCTCTGAGGAAGGGAGTTGTTGAAAGGAATGCACGAGTGCATGCAATAAAAGGATCAGAGAACATGTAGAAGGGTTCTGAGTTGGAGCATAGAATACCCGAAACCCGACCTAAGCTAAGGGAGGCTGTGAGCTTGACGCTTGGAAGGCATCTGATAAACCTTGAAGAGCTATGGGCTAGGTGGGTGTAAGGGAAAATCTCTACCAAGAGTAGAGTGAAGGAGGGTGACCTTTAAATCTTGTTGAGACCCTGAAAGAGATTCCCTAGTGGTATCATGGCTTGGCACGAGGTGGCCAGAATGTTAAAAGTGAATGCATCTGAGCCTACGGTTGGGTGGAAAGGAGAACACCACAGTCAATTGGTCAGCTATCAATTGTAATAGATAAGTATTTGTGTACCCTGTATAATTAATATATAACTTAAGGATGAATTTTCCTATGAATGATTCAGGGACGTGCATGTTGTTTGATGATTAGATGGTTTATTTTACAATATGGGTATTTGATGTGTTAATTACCAGTGGGAATACTTACTATTAAACTTGTACAAAAGTTTTGATATGTGAATGTTGTCATGGGTTTTTACCGTTGTAATTATACTTCAAATTTCATTGCCAGGATTGTGTAGATGTGATGATTATACGTTACAAATAGCGAAAATTGCAATTGTAACTATGTTTGTGAGCATAACCTGTTAGAGTTACCTTGATCTGTACATTTTATGTATATGCAGTCAACATCATATTTATACCGAAGGCGCTGGTAATCGTGTGTTTATGCCATGGTAATGACCACTGGAATTATACTTGTACATATAGCGTTGTGAGAACTATCTACAATGGTACAGTTATATATATATATATATATATATTGTTGACGTTATGTATATCCTCGCACATATGCGAAGCTTTTCCCATGTTGTTCACGAATATCAGGGCTGAAATTATGGCATGATGCGGTTTAATTCGGGCTAGAAATATCTTGTACAGGTATGGACTATTCATAGTCCGACATTTTGCATTAAAACGAATAAGGGAGAAAGCTTACGTCTACGATGCGAAAACTTGTTGGCCAATTATTGGTTGAGACAATAGAGGGTATTTTCCCTCGTGGAGTTCAAACCTTAATAAGTGCTTTAATAGGGGGAGTAAGTTTTAGGTTGCAGAAAAGGAATGGCGGGTGTAAAGTGTAGGCATCGGACTTAGAAGTATGACAGGTTCACGGAGATTGGAAAGGTGATATGAATGGGTACGCGAGTCCGCCAACCCGCGAACCCGACAAACTCACAAAATAATCTAAGTGTTGAGTGTTAGAAGAGAGGAAGGGACTCAGATGAGTCCATGAGTCCACCAACGTGTGAACCTGACAGAATCACCAAATAATCTAAGTGTGAGACTTCTCGAACAGACTTCTGGAGGGGAGGTACAAAATTGTACATCTGCGAGTCCGCGTAGATGGAAAAATGGTTGTGTGTTGAGACTTCTCAGACGGACTTATGAAGGGGAGGTACAGAATTGTACGCCCGCAAGTCCACGTAGGTGAAAACAAATGGTTAAGTGTTGACACTTCTTGGATTGACTTATAAAGGGGAGGCATAGAGTTATGTGCCCGCAAGTAAGTGAGTCTGTGAATGAAAAAGAAGTTAACTGTTGGTGGCAGGTTCATGAAAAGTATGAATATAGACCATGAGTTTGCAAGACCGCCACCAGCGAGTCTATGAATACAGTAAAGTGCCTAAGTATGGTAGAATATGTGGGCCACGGAAAGGAAAAGTGTATAGTGGATGACGCGGCTTGCCAGCAAGGCAGCTAGGACGCCATTAGTACGGCGGATGTCCATTACTAACAGGATGACGAATTGAGTGGGGTTCCACCGTGGCAGGCTAGGCTACTGCCACGTCAAGACCTGGGTGATGCCACGTCAGTTGGCACGGACAAAGAAACATCACGTGGATACTACATAATAGTAAGAGAGATGTTGTCTATATAAACCCAAGAACCTCGGGAGGTCATAGCTTTCGTTCCAAAGCTTAATAGTAAGAGAGATGTTGTCTATGTAAACTCAAGAACTTTGGGAGGTCATAGCTTTCGTTCCAAAGCTTAGTTCTTGGAATGCTCTTGACGAGCAAAAGAGGATGGAACTTTGATAGAGAAGATTTAAAGTTGATAGAAGAAGCGAAAATTTAATACCCCATCCCTTAAAAAATTACTTAGGGGGTCGGGTTTATTACAAAGTGGTATCAGAGCAGGCAACAACACTTAACCTGTTTGGGCTCATGAAATAGTCCAATAAAATTCTTCCTAGAAAATTTTTAAGGGGAAGGGCATTCTACCCTACCCTATCTGTCATAGCATATTGCAACACTAGGTCTGGATGGGTTGGAGATCAATCTTAGGACTGGTATATCGAAATTTAGGTGAGCATGTTGAAAGGTGTTTCTACCTTTAAAAGATTGTTTATTATCTACATTAACTTCCTGAGGAGAAGGATTACAGACTAAAATTGTAACTTGAAAACCCTGGCTAAATTACAGCGAGGGAAAATTATATTGTCCCTTTGTCGAAGTGATGACTACTCCTACAGGAGTAGGAATAAGTTGATAGGTATTATTGGTAAAGCCTGAATGAAAATGGCATAGGTGGCAGAAATTATGCTATGAAGTTGTCTAAGCCCAGACAAGAGACATGAGTCGGGTTGTTTTGTTAAGTACAATAATGTCTATCTGTTAGGGCAGGCAGAGTATCTTGTAATTAAGATGGTTGATTATATAAGGGTTAAGACCCTTATGGAAAATTCCTTCTGCTTAAAGGAAATTGGTATGGATTGATAGAATCCGTAGCAATAATAATTATTGCTTTAATAAAAGATTAAGCCATGTATATGTGTATGATCTCTCACGATCAGAGGATTGATGGAAAATGTGTAAGGTCAGTTTTATTTGACCTATAGTGAATGAAGAAAATGGTTGTTGGAGAATAACCCAGTTAAGCAATTAAAAAGGAGTCATGTGGATTGTTGTTAGACCTCCTAGGAGAGGTAAAGAGATATGAACACATGAACAAATTTATGATGCTCACAGCTATAATAAGAGAATGTGTATACCTATTAATCTAAGGACATGTATGTGCATGCGAGTACAAATGGAAAACAGTTGGAATACATTAGCACTGTAAGCATGGGTAAAATACTTGGGGCACAAGGATATGTCGGAATGCATATGGCAAAGATTGAGCATGCGTATAACATGCATATAGGCTTATTATAGTCTGTTGTTGGATGTAAAATATGGTGATGACATGGATCATATGGTTAATGATGATTTGGATATAGCAGATTAAGTAAAATGTTGATGATATTGATTACAAATTACCCTATGAGAATAAAGTAGAAGGGTTAACGAATTGTTGATTATGATAAGGGAAGTGTTGGGGCATTTCTAGACGACCAATGGATCATATTGACATCCAGAGGCAGATGGTAGCCATAGGAATATGGCTTGGTGTGCTCAAGTTGTAGTGAGAGGGAATCTAGAAAAATGACTCCCTTGATAAAAAGGCTTGTTGACCAAGAATGGTTTGAGGCATGAAGAGAAGCTTGATTAGTTGTCTTGTTACCTGGAGAACTGTTGAAATTGTCCATATTGTATTTATGGGTAGTTGTGTACTTTTATAGCAGTTTAGGCAAAAGTGTTGTCTTGTTCGTTGTTGTCATATGAAAAGGGAAACATAGTTATGAATATGTATGCGAGACTTGCCATGTGAATATCATGTGAATGACTATAACTTCTCTTTAAAAGAAGATTGATATTAATATCAGGTACACATGAAAGAACAATATAAAATTATGCAAGCAATGCACATGCATAATACATACAGAGATATACTTATATGCTTGAAAGCATGACATGATTGCCAAGTAAGAGTGCAGTGAGGCAAGGAGTATGTTTTCCTGGACTGAATAATGTCATGGTTGTATGGTCGACCCTATGATGAAGGGTCTGAGTAATTTGTTAAAATGATAACTTGGGGAAGTAGGAAATTCCTCAAAAAGAGCTAAGATGAAATGCTACGAGAGCAAAGATCAAAAGCGACCCCTTTATTGCCTGCTATCTTGTAAAGAGGAAAGTATAATTATGATCTCATTGATGAGATTGGTGGTGTAAGTGACTTTAAAATCTCATCAAAACTGGATAATGTTAAATCAATATGAATGAATGAGGTAAAAAGGTGCAAGTAATGCACCTGCATAAATATAAATATACATATACATGCTTAAAAGTATGATATGAATCTTTGAATAAGTGAAACATGAGACAAGATTTGTACTTGTAAGATCTAAATAATGTCATGGATGCATGGTTGACCTTATGTTGGAAGGGTCTTATTTGTCTCGATGAAATAATAGAAGGGATGCTCTGTTGTCATAATAAAAGGAAACACGGTTATGCCTTTGAGGACTGCATGAGAATCACTGTGAATAATCATGAGTTAAAATATTTGGTAAAGAAATTATGCAAAGTGTGCCTAAGGTAGACACACAGAACGTTGGTACATGTGGTTAAATGTATGAAAGAACAATTTAATAGCAAGTTGATAACCTAAAGATAAAGGTTTGAACATGTAAATCTGAAATGCATAAAAAAAAATGCAAGCTTATACTCCTTGTGAAATATTGGATAGAAATCTAAAATAATGAAGTTGGGGCTAACTCAAGATTGAGGTCATGTCAAACCGTTTGGACATGCAACAAGAGAGTTGTGTGTTGAAGAGGTTCCTGCGGAGGAACTGTGTAAAGAACTATGCCAAGAGAACAGAGTTATAACCTTAATGACTGTTGAGAATTGGGCAACAAGCTGCAAAGCTTATTTATATAAGAATCTCGGATTACATTTTAAAATACCATGCATGAGTAAAAAGACATGCAAACAAATGAGGACCAATCTAATCTTTGGTTGGAAAATGTGTAGAATGCACAAGTTCATGATTCATTATGAACACGAAACTTGTTGATGTAGCATGTTGAATTATCCAAGAAGATCAAGGTGAATGTGACCAAGACTGCTCAAAAGATATAACAAGCAGATCCCAAGAGGGGTAAATTGTAAAAAAAAGAAGAAGAAAGTGATTAATACTTCTCTCACTATGAATAATAAGACAGAGTTGTATGCTTAAAAGGGACAATTGTGAAAATAAGTACAGCTAGTAACTGAAAGATACAATACTTAATGTGTTTAAATGAATGAGCTTGGTTAAACTATAGTGTGTGAAGGCAATGAGGCCTTGAAATTAAATCAGCTAAGTTGAAAGGTCCCTGATGGGAGAATCCCTTAACTCATTTCTTGTTGTCTATTATGTTTCTTTGGGATTAGAAACTGATATGTTAATGAATATAGATATTTTGGCCGATAATTGTTTGTGTTGCACTCATGGAAATATTGGGGACAATGTGATGGAGTGTGTATAGATATGTTAAGGCATATATAAAGATGTTTTGTTGAAATAAATGCTATGGTACATGCATTTGATTGTACATGATAGCTAATGTAAAATGTGAATGTGGCGATGTATGTCCCATGTAGAAAAGATTGGAATTGTTAGGGAATGACAATTGCCAATAGTAAACAACCTCAAACGAGGTGAATGCAAGAAGATTGTTGATGAAAGAAAATTGTGAAAAGAATTTTAGAAGTCCCCAAGAAGCACCACTAAAGAGGTAATATCAGAGAAGGTGTTGGAAGCCAACATGTATAAAGATTTTGTGCCCATGTGACATGAGAGGTAAAAGGGATTCAAGTAATAATCCCTTCTAAAATAGTATATGCTTTGATGGCATGCATGTGATCTAAATGGTTGTTGTATGCCATCGATACCCAAGTAAGGTATGAGTCAGGAAGAAGAACTTGCATGATGGAGGTGTGAACCTCTGACAGTCGAGGATGATTGAAATCCTTGGAAAAATGCATGAACAAATATGTCACAAATACATTGCCCAATCAAGGAGTGGTTGGGAACCAAAGTGCTCAAAGGTAGCACGATGACATAATGCATTAAGGAGATACATGTGATAAAAGAGTGAGTATATATGGGGCTGCCCATTCTGGAAGAAGTATCTTCCAGTGCTCTACAAAATAGCACAATGGTAAAGAGAGAAATTGGGTGGCCATAAATGTTAGCACCTTAGTTACTAATGAAGAAAGAATGTTTGAATGCATTCATGTGAAACTTTTAGATTCATGTATGCTGATTTGAGGTCATGATCAGCTGAAGTAGGAAAACACAGTCTTGTTGTAAAAAATAAATGTGTATAAGGAACCATGTGGTAAAGGGGTGGTTGTGTTCCATCCCACCAAGGCAAAGTGCCTAATATGAAAGGTAATAATCTGAAAATCAATGCAAGAGTGTCTTTTGTGTGAATGTGACCATGGATATTGGCACATTGATTAGATTCATTTTGATATTTGATTGCATTTTGAAAGGCTTGGTATGCTAAAGTAATGCATGTGTAAGGAATGGTATTTCCTTTTTGAGTAAATGAACTTGATTGTTAGTATGTAGAGCGCTGAAATTGTTTGTGAACCACTACAAGTGTGCAATGAAAATATGATGTGCATGAGAACTAATAATTTGTTGGGTTGTTGAAGAGAAAATTGCAGGAAGAAAGGTCTTGGATGTGGTAGTGATGCAAGTCCACAAGGAAGACCAATGCTTGATGATTATAAAAGAGCCAATCTTCCATGAGAAAGAGATCTCATACTTGTGAATCTGGTTGTGTGCAACAGATCTGAAAATGAAAATGTGGAATTAGAAATCTGTGGATAACATATTTGAAAATTTTGATAAATTGATGATAGAATCTCATGGTTACTGTATACATGTGATACAGGTTAGATAAAAGATATATCCAAAGAGACATAGGGCGACTATCAAGCTGGAAGGCATGGAAACAGGCTACCGTTGTGACATGAGAACTATATGATAAGCCATGATCCCCATAGAATGATGTGTTGTGATGACACGGGTCGAAGGGACACTTTCGGCAAGAGCAAGTCGGAGGGACACCTCGACTGTAAGACTCGAGTGAGGTCTCAGAAATTCTTCTTATGCGAGAAAGCTCTGGCAAGGCAAGGTGGATCACCCAAGGGACTATATAGCAAAGAAGGGGATGCACGAGCCTAGGCCTGGAGGGTGAGCGACCGCAAGGAAGAGGAGACTCCAATAGTTTTTGTAATATGATTTCGATCTTACACACAGTGGGTATGTCAAGGAAAGCAATGAGCCAAGTTAATGAGACAGCGATATGAATGCAGATACATGAACTGCACAAATAAATATTTTGCTAACATGTGAATATTTCCACTTGAGTTTGAACAATAATAAAATGTTTTGCATGAAATGATAATTAATATATTTGTTGAAAATTGTTGTAGGCATGTTTTGAAATGCCAAAGTCTGAGTAAGGACCATATCAAGAAGAGGAATAACATTGTTGAGATAGTTGAAAGAAGAAGGCATGGCAAGTATTGTTGAGAAATAAAGAACACCAAGGGCGGTGTTCCTTTGAAGGGGGGGGGCATTGTAACACCCCCTCTCTAAACTCGGAATACATGTAATAAATCACGATTTGTGATTGTCATGCAACGGCATGTAAATATTGTAAATGTATTATTGTTTAATTGTAAATGTCAAAACTGACTGTGGGATGAAGCCTTAAAGTGCTAGCCATGATATCACTAGTGGAATGAAAGGAGGCCCTAATGAACTAAAGGACCTCAAGCCTTATTCATATTACTTCCTTGAGCCATGATTTCAAGACGAATCAATTAATGAGGGAGGTTGGTAGTTGAACAACCAACCACCCCAATGAATCGAAGTATGGAGGGTTGTCAGAAGGAACAGGGAGCGTTCAACTAGAGGATAGTAGGAAAGATCACCACAGGTCCCAGGATTGACCCACGAGTTGCCTTTTAACAAAAAAAACAGAAGGACATGTCGAGAACATGCCTAAGTCGTATGTACGGTCGAGATATGCAGAGGGAGAGAATTGGAGAGGGGGTTGGGCCTCTGAGGAAGGGAGTTGTTGAAAGGAATGCACGAGTGCATGCAATATAAGGATCGAAGAACCCGTAAAAGGGTTCCGAGCTGGAGCATAGAAGACCAAAAACCCGACCTGCGCTAAGGCGGGCTGCAAGCTTGATGCTAGGAAGGCATCTGATAAACCTCGAAGAGGCTTGGGCTAGGTAGGTGTAAGGGAAAATCTCTACCAAGAGTAGAGTGAAGGAGGGTGATCTTCAAATTTTGTTGAGAACCTGAGAGAAATTTCCTAGTGGTATCATGGCTTGGCACGAGGGTGGCCAGAATGTTAAAAGTGAATGCATCTTAGCCAACAGTTGGGTGGAAAGGCGAACACCCACAGTCAGTTGGTCGGCTATCAACTGTAATAGATAAGTATTTGTGTACCCTGTATAATTAATCTATAACTTAAGGTTGAATTTGACTGTGAATGATTTAGGGACGTGCATGTTGTTTGATGATTAGAGGATTTATTTTACAATATGGGTATTTGATGTGTTAATTACCAATCAGAATACCTACTATTAAACTTGTACAGAAGTTGTGATATGTGACTGTTGTCATGGGTTTTTACCGTTGTAATTATCCTTCAAAATTTGTTGCTAGGTTTGTGCAGATGTGATGATTATACATTACAAATAGCGATAATTGCAATTGTCACTGTGTTTGTGAGCATACCATGTTAGAGTTACCTAGATCTGTACATTTATGTATATGCAGTGAGTGGCACATTTATACAAGAGGAGCTCGTAATCGTCTGTTTTTGTCATGGTAATGATCGTTGTAATTATACTTGTACATATAACGTTGCGAGGACTATCTAGAATGGTAAAGTTTCGGCATGCACAAAGCCTGTGTAGATATGGTGTCTATACGACCCGTGTGTGTGTGTGTGTGTGTGTATTGTTGGCGTTATGTATATCCTCGCACATATGTGAAGTTTTTCCCATATAGTTCATGGATATCAAGACTGAAATTATGCCTCGATGTAGTTTAGTTCGGGCTAGAAATATCCTGTACAGGTATGGACTATTCATAATCCGACATTTTGCATTAAAACGGATAAGGGAGAAAGCTTACGTGTACGATGGGAACACGTGCCAGCCTGTAATTGGTTGAGACAATAAAGGGTATGTGCCCTTGTGGAGTTCAAACCTTAATAAGTGCTCTAATAGGGGGAGTAGGTTTATAGGCTGCAAAAAAGGAATGGCAGGTGTAAAGTGTAGGCATCGGACTTAGAAGCATGACGGGTTCACGGAGATTGGAAAGGTGATATGAATGGGTTCGCGAGTTCCCTAGCCCACGAACCCGACAAACTCACAAAATAATCTAAGTGTTGAGTGTTAGAAGAGAGGAAGGGACTCGGATGAGTCTGCGAGTCCGTGAGTCCGCCAACCCGCAAACTCGACAGAATCACCAAATAATCTAAGTGTGAGACTTCTTGGACGGACTTATGGAGGGGAGGTACAAAATTGCACGTCCGCGAGTCCGCTAGTCAACGTAGATGGGAAAATGGTTATGTTTTGACACTTCTCAGACGGACTTATGAAGGGGATGTACAGAATTGTACGTCCACGAGTCTGCGTAGGTGGAAAAAAATGGTTAAGCGTTGACACTTCTTGGACGAACTTATGAAGGGGAGGCACAAAGTTATGCGTCTGCAAGTGAGTGAGTCTGCAAATGAAAAAGAAGTCAAGTGTTGGTGGTGCATTCATGAAAAGTATGAATATAGACCATGAGTCTGCAAGACCGCCACCGTCCGTGAATACAGTAAGGTGCCTAACTATGGTAGAATACGTGGGCCACAGAAAGGAAAAGCGTATGGTGGATGACGCGGCTTGCCAACAAGGTGACTAGGACGCCAAATGTCCATTACTAACAGGATGACAAGCTGAGTGGGGTTCCACCATGGCAGGCTAGGCTAGTGCCACATCAGGACCCGGTGATGCCACGTCAATTGGCATGGACAACAAAACATCAGGGGAATGCCACGTGACAGTAAGAGATATGTTGTCTATGTAAACCCAAAAACCTCGGGAGAACATAGCTTTCGTTCTAGAGCTCAGTTATGAGTGAAATTACCAACCTTGGAAAGCTTTTGACGAGCAGAGGAGTATGGAACTCTAATAGAGAAGATTGAAGGTTGTTAAGAGAAGCGAATATTTAAAAACCCATCCCTTAAAAAGGTACTTAGGGGGTCGGGTATGTTACACACGTAGGCTAACTTGAATGAACACCCATCAAGCTCCTTCAAACTCTTTGCATTGAGTCATCGACCCTTTTATGAATAGCGGCCCATCGAGCCTATTTAGAAATACACGCCAACCTCCATTGGGCTCACTCAAAACATCGAACCAAACTCCATCAAGCCACTTTCAAAAACCTAGCCCAATATTAATTAGGCCTCTTTTGAAAGCATGGCCCGATGTTCTTGTAGCCTCTTTCGAAAGTATGGCCCAATATTTATCAAGGCACTTCTAAAAACATGACCCTATATTCATCAAGCCACTATCGAAGATGCCTTTGAACTTTGAACAAGAGACCACCAACCTTGTTCGAAGATATTACTTCGAACCTTAAGCAAAAATGCCATTAGGGATTTATTTAAATATGCCTCATCAAACCTATTTCAAAGTTAGGACCAACTTCAAAATAAAGAAAAGAGGGCAATCAACTCTTTTTGAAAGATTTCCCTGAAATGAAGGGGCATTAACCACTTCAAAGAGAATACTTCAAACTTAAAAATAAAAGGAGGCATTGAAAGGAAAGGCCCAACCTCAAGGTAAAGTGCCCCAACTTTTGAATTCAATGCCACGAATATAATCAAAAGGACCAAAATTTACTAAAAAGTCCCACAGCTTCATATACCATTCAAATTTAGAAAGCTCAAAGACTTCGAAGGTTATACTCTATGTTGGCATTTTTCATATGGCCACACCAACATACACAAATAATTAGAACTGTTTAAGCCATCAATAACCCAAATCCAAAATACACAACAGAAATTTGAACCTACAACTCTAACGCTATTCGAATTTGTAAATACATACATCTAACTAATGCAACAAAATCAAGCATAACTTCTTTTAACCAAAAAATCATATTTCAAAAAGCATTCATAGACAACACACAACTTGGATTTTAGAATTTTAACATTCAAAGACAAAGATGGAACACTTATGTTTTAGCCAAAATGGTCCAAGAAAACGTTGCATGTGAACGATTTTCTACCAACTGTAGGCATTCACTACAGATGCCACCCCCAAGCTAGGTTATGAGGGCACCAAGGTCAAGGAAACTAGATAAGGACTTTCATGTCACTCACCTGACCCAACTGCTCTTAGGCTCAACCAAATTATTCATCACATAACACTCCAAGCATATGCCCAACCATTAGTAGACTTCAGTCTCTTCCGTTGCCCCACACAACACGGGGAATATATTTCCATTCTCTACTCAACAATGCCTCGAGAATATTCCTCCATCCAATGCTCTTCCATCTATAAAAAGTGCTAACCTACTGTATGTTTTTTGGAATTACATTGTAGTGTTATACCTTGGTGATTGAGTACCCACTTAATAGCAATTCACAAGGAAATATGAAGGTTTCGTTAACAACCTAGCCTTTATGGTCTTCTATAGCCATCCATTTCTCTTCTTTGGTCCACCATCTTCACTTATACAGCTCGATTTAGTCATCTCCAAGTTCAAATCTCAATCTCAACATGAGAACCCAACTCATGAACTTCAAAGGTGCATAGATATGAAAGTATGGTATGGATTGGAGAGTTCAAATGAACGAATGAATGAATCCATTTCAATTAGGATGGGAGAGAGTGCACGTAATTCTTATTATCTACACATTAAGGTGTTGGAGATTTGTTATATTCTTTGCATGTGGACTATGCCAAGTGCAAATCCAATAAAACCTCACTAGGGTCGTGCCTCATGAAAAGAAAAAAAGAATGGTATGTTTTTGGCCTATTTTTGTGTTTTCATCCAATAGCTTTGAACCCAATGCAATATGATCTTGATTGAGGTACTAGTGTTATAATCTAATCTGGGTTACTGGATTAGGGATATGGATGTTTCAAAATACCTATATAATGTATTGTAAACGATCAAGTTAATATACAATGAAGAGATAAAGGTGCAGCTTTAAGTTACATTGGTTTTACTAGTTAAGGGTTCCTAGGGTAAATCTCAGTGCACTATGTGTGCCATTGTTATTCTTTCTATTTTTCTCAAGAATCTATATGCATTACTTCACTAGCATATGTTTAATACTTGCATTTGGTATCACAACGAGGTTATTGACTTCAAGGGGATGCCTTTGTTGCTAGGGTTTAGCTCATTCTTGATAGATCAAGTTTATCTTGGGTATATGATAAATGTGGTTTCAATGAGAGCTCTATAGTAGTGATTCTTATGTGAAAGACAATAACAAGCAATTTCGGGAACAAGACTGAGAAATTTAATGGTTGGAGATTTGAGGCATGGAAGCTCAAGATGGAGGACCTTCTTGTAGACAAGGACAATGGATCGTTATAGATCATGTTGTACATATGAGTATGGAGATGACACACTAGACGAAGTTGGATAGGCAGGCCAAGAGTACAATCCAATTATGCATCTCAAATTCAGTGTTACTGATGTCCCAGGAGAAGCTATAGTAGGGACTTTGTATCAACCTAAGTCCCTCATAAACAAACTTTTCCTTCAAAATAAGCTATACCTCTTGAGGATGAGTGACAATGACTCCGTGACAAAGCATCTCAGTGCCTTTAACATTGTGGTAAGTTAGTTGTTGTGTGTTGATATTAAATTTCTGAAGAAAATAAGTGCATTAGTCTACTGTCTTCTTTGCCGAATTCATGGGATAGCCTAGTTGTAGCTATTGGGAGTAATACAACCACATTAAACCTTGACGATGTGGTTGCATCCCTGTTATCAAAAGAGATGAAGCAAAAAACCATGGATTGTTCACACTGCAGGCATAAATAAAAATAAGCCTTCCATGGAAAATCTAAATCTAGAGTTAGATATTAATCTTCAATACAATCTATAAGGAAATGTTGAGAATGAGGTAAAGTTGGGCATTATAAGAAAGATTGTAGATCAAAAAATGTTGATAAAAGAAAGGGATTTGTTCATGCTCTTTTTACAGAAGAGCCTCCTAAGGAGGGGATGTGTACTTAATATGTATTAAGTAAGTAAATATTTAGATAATAACACATGGTTGATCGACTCAAGTGCACCTTTTCACATGACTCCTTAGAGGGAGTAGTTTTGTGAATATGAAAAGTATACTAAAGGCAATGTCTTCCTAGGAGATGACTTAACAACTAGCATCATTGAACTTGGAAGGGTTCGATTGTTGCTTAAAGATGGAAGGGTTAGTGTTCTGCATATTCCCAGGATAGGCCAAAAACCTAATATTTGTGAGTAAGATCATTTATACACGTGCTAGGATTGTAAAGGAGTTAATTAGTTGAATAATTGTCGGATTATTCTAAGTTGTTCTAAAGCTTCATGCTGTTCATATCTTACTCTACATATTTATTCAATTAAAGAAACTTCAAAATTGAGTTTTATGCCCAAATTATGGCATAAATGTGTGTTTAATTAATAAAATCATATTTGACTAAGTTAGCTTAATTATTTGTCACAACTCATGTTGTAGTTGCACTAATTCTTTAACTACACTTCCCTTGTTTAAATGACTTATTCTAAACCTACCCTCTTCACTCTTAATTCTTATAATATGTTATTGACTAGCAAAATACTATGGCTTACAAAGAGAGATATAGCAACAAACACAAGCCACAAGATAAAGGCCCTGCATAGATCCTATGAACAACAATCTGAAAGGTAACTGTCATCCAAGTAAATACAAGTGAATGACCAAAATAAAAATCCACGGCCTTACATGACTAGCAAGGCAACACCCGCTCCCTATATCCAATGTCTAAGTGAATCCAAAATACTGGCCAAGGTAAAGACCCTTAAATATTACACTCCTAGGGAATGAACAACAAACACAACCACTTGATAAAGGACCCGTTGCTAGTCCACCAAACGAACAACACTACAAACACATGCCACCTTTATCCACTATCTAAGTAAATGCAACTAAGGGCCTTGGCCTTACATGGTCACCAAAGCAAAACATGTCAATTATATCCCTCATCCACGCTACTCTAATTGGACAACCACAATAAGCAATTATATATTGAATGGTTGTTGCGACCCAATGGCTTAGTAATCTTAGTGTTATATGCAATTTGCATAAATAGCAATGCTCTATGCAATCCCATTTCTACTCAAAAATATGTAAGATTTTCACAAACCTAAAAAAACATTGTAACATTATGAATGTTATATGTAGTCACTTTTCCAATCTCACAAAATGTTCTCAAATCTCCGATAAAAGTTTGTTGTCTCGAACATCTAATGAATGTTACATGCTTCATTTTAAGAAATTAATGTGTCTTACACTTACTAGACACTTTTGCTAAGAGAAAGGTTCAAGAAGTAGCTCCAATGATCAAAGAAGTAGCTCCAATGATCAAAGTTGTTTGAAATTGTCCCAGTAATGGCTTTCTTATACTTAATATCAACAAAACCGACTAGGAAAGCCCCTTCCCTCTTTTATACTTGATATCGACAAAGCCTACCAGGAAAACCCCTTCCCTCTATTATACTTGATATAGACAAAGCCAAACAAGAAAACCCCTTCAATCAGTAAGATGTAAAGGTACCTTTGAGCAATAAAATGGTCAAATCATTCTAGACTTGGCCAAATTCTCAAGTCCCGTTATTAATAACAAAGCATTAGATGAGGACCACAATACCAAATCCACGTAGATACCACCAAAGGATTTTATTTTCTAGAAGTTGAAGGAGATTCTAAAATTTTTATCAATGAAACATAAGCAAGACATTTCATTAAGATATAAAAACCAAAAAAATGTTTTGTTAAGACATAAAAAAACAAAATTAAGAGCATCAAAAGTATTTAAAAAACACCCTAATAGACATTTTGGCCAATTACATTATAGTTGAAGCTTGGACTAAGAGTACATATGATACCTCTTACACATTTTAGCCCACCCTTGCTGACCCATTAATTTTTGGAGCCAGAAATTTTATGTGCTCTAGTGCATTCAATGAGCTGATCTTAATAATCAACTGATAATAGGCTCTTTCGGAGGTGGTATGTGATCCATATTTTTATATTGATTCTTTACCTAAATTGATTTTCTTGTAGATAACTTGTTTGCGAAAGTAACCATTTACATAAACTATTTTGCACTACCTTCCACATACCAGTGTTTTTTTAATAATGAAGATAAAGGCATAAGAATTATGGGAATATTTCATGTTGTAATTATTTTGTATGAAAGGATTTAGAGATTCCTCTTACATCTTTTGTTGAACATGTACACTTGCATTGGTGATTGACTCATTGGAAAAGGTAAGATAATCTCTATGACCAAGCAGTGCAGTTAAACCACCAAACTTTTGTTATGCCCATTTTCTGAACCCTCTGCTGCTCCTTTTCATTCAGATGTTCAGATTAAACATACACCACATCATTTGGAAACATTTTGTTGGATACAAGAAATGAAAAGTCTTTGATCTATCAAGTCGATGCTGATTTATATAACTATAGTTTGAGCTTATTAAAACTTATTACCATGTCAATGTCCATATAGTCTAAATGCAAAAGATTGCATTGAGGTTTGATTTATTTTATCAGAGTTAAGAAGAGAAAAGATGAGATGTCGGATAGGCTCTAGGGAATAATTCCAAGCGATTAGAAGTCTAGTAGTAAAGAAATAGATGCTAGAATCGAAAATCCAGAACTTTCTCTGATTACAAAGATGGTTAGAATGCATGACTGTCCACGTATTAATTTCCATAATGTCAGAATTAACTTTTAGAAAATGATGTACGCTTTCATTTCAAAATTACCATGACAAAAACACATTTCAAACGTCAAAATTCTTTCCAAAGTATATATAGAAATAGAGGGTATGTTGTATTTAAAGGTGAAAACATCATCCCACTTGAGAGCACCCCCCTTCAAAAGCAATTTGGAGCCTCCCTAGAAACAGACAACCTTAACGACTCGTATTTAATTTAGACCAACTCAAAAGAATCGAGTCGTTTTATTAGTCGATCCAAACTGACATGCAAACTTCTCTCAAGAATGTCACTCTCAAGAACCTAGACAATGCGCCTTATCTATAATTTTTTTGAAATAATTACAAGCTTATTAAACAAAAACTCGGATACCATAATTTTACACAAACGACAACGACACCTTGTTCATCAAAATAAATTGAACTTTCACACATTGAAGAAAATAACGCGTGTTCTCTTCAAAGAAGCCCCCAAAACTTTGTGGGGGATTTTCTCTTGCCCTAAAAGACCATTTGTGCAATCTCAAATCTTGATGTGCAGTTCTCTAATGGCTCTTCCCTTTATAGCGCTCAACTAATTCCTATCCATCTTTCATCTTGACCTGGCATATCATAAAAATACCGTGGTCTAATTTCTCAAAATATGGCATTGGCTCCATAGTGTATTTTTCAGCAAGGTAGCTTCCTCGAGGTTCTCTTCGACTTCGAACTCAAGACATCATACACCCATCCATAACAAATGTAATGTTTCGAATCCCAGGAACTACAAAACCAGTATGATACGACATACCATCAAAATAAATGATAAAATAAAAGACAAACAAAACCAGCAAGTAAAAAGGCCGTCAAAACCAAAGGCCAAGCAAGGCACCTTCAAGCCTATCAAACCAGAGACTACATCTTCAATCCTAGGTCATTAATGAAGCAGGCAAATAATATGAATATGAAGTCTATTGTCTACTGTTGCTTTGAGGACCTACTAAAACCCCTTAGACAAAATGTGCAAGACCTTTTTGGAAAATTACGTACCTTGTATATGTGCATAATTATATTCACAAATATGTGGGCATTGCATTAGTTAATGGTAAGCGATAATCACACCTTTTAGGAGCTTTGAAAAACATATAGAACACCATTGGGGTTGAGAAAAGGTGCAACCTCTCCCACAATCTTTGTCTTATACATAGATCAATTATAGTGACAACTTCGGTTGACACGATTCTACAATTTTGTTTGTTTGTGAATTTTGTACTCTATCCATCTTTCTAATTGGCTTTAATATATTTAATTCCACTTCAAAGAGCTTGTAGAGGCAATTAAACTCTCTGACATACTTTTGTGTTCACATATGCTTGGTAGCTACGTTGCATCAGGTTGTAATTTGTTGGGACCGGGTGAGGGGGGGTTGCACTAAGTTTTGAGAAGAGGAGGTGGGCACGAAGAAGAAGGTTTGAAGGAAAGATAGAAGGTAACCCCCCCTTTCCAAGAGGCAAGGGGAATGGATGATAGAAAATATTTAAAAGATGAAATTTCCCAATATTAAAAAAATTGTTCAATTAAATATGTAAAATAACTCGAATTAAACTTCCCTTTTTTAGGAATTGTGCCCCATGGGCATCGGTTCGAATAGCAGCTCTAGGCAACCCCAAGACCAGTGAGGGATGTCTAGATGCCCTTATTACATGTTCCCCAAACATGCCAATTGTCCAAGGAGATGTAAGGACAAGCAAGATGTCATTGTCCCCAAGAAAACAAGGATTCTCAATATGAACCCCCAACCCCCCAAAGGCAAGGAAATGTTTGGCACTTGTCCTCCAACAGTGTGAACACATCCTAATGCAACAATGTTTGGTAGTCAATCTCATAAAACTAAAGTGATGGCTTTTTGCAGCAAGAAGAGAGGTGCAATCTACAGCCCAGTATGAAGGAGATGTGTAATGTTTGTGCTTTAACTCTTTATGTACAATAGCAATACTCAGGAAATTAACTAGAATAGGAAACAACAATACTAGCACCAAACTGAGAGCAAAATGACCATCGCTTTATTAAATATTTAGAATAGGAGGCAAGCTTATATATATATATATATATATATATATATGTCTATTATTACGTGATGGCTTGAATGGGTCAAGCTACAACTAGCTTCTAACAGCTAGTTAGTTAGATCTGATCAACTACTTCCTTGGGACTTGTGCCCCAATGTTCTTGTCCTCCAATAAGCTGAGAGAGTGAGCCTTCCAAGAATCCAGCTGGCTAAGGGAGTGCACCTTCCTTGGGATTCAAGTGGATGTCCTTTGGGTTGCCCAATTCCTCCCTGTTTAAGCCTAAAAGTGTCCCAAGTTCCGTCAGTAAATAAGGAAAATGCTTGTGCATGACAGCTTCTGAAAACCATTTACCTGAGCAGGAGTTTGGCATGTGCGCCCAACAAGGTAAGAGGTATGTTGTTGATTACAGGTGGTGGTATGGCAACTGTCAAGTAAGGTGTATTGTAGCAAGGGAGGCTGGAAATCAAGGATTGAGTCGACAGGATGAGAGACGGTGACATTATCTTCTAGCAATGGGGGTTCATAGTGTTCCAGACTGTTCACACACATCACATCACAAATTCCTAGTTGGGGTGGGAAGTCAAGGCGATAAGCATTGTCCCCAATCCGTTGGAGAACAGTATAAGGGCCATAGCGGAGAGGCTTCAATTTGTGATGACATTGGGATTTAAAACGTTGGTGTTCCATGTAAAACCAAACTTTATCACTAGGAGTAAAAACCATAAGGGAACGGTGAGCATCATGGCGGGCTTTGTAGCATTGTTGGGCTACCTTTAGTGCTTCAGAGACTTGGGCATGTTTGTGTGCTAGATTCTGCAAAAATGAAAGGGCGGATGTTTGTTCTTTTTGTTGGTGTGGAGTGCGAGAAGGTTGCAAGGTGAGAGGAAGTTCATAAGCGGCTAAATGTTGATATCCAAAGCAGGCCTCAAAAGGCAAGATCTCAATAGAAGGATGTATAGCACGATTATAACTATGTTGAATGGCATGGTGGGTTGTATCCCACTGTTTGTTTTGGCAAATTGAATGTGAAGAGAATGTACAAGGCTACGGTTAACTACCTCAGTTTGGCCATCCGTTTGGGGATGGAAGGCAGTAGAATATTTGAGTTCACAACCCAGTAAATACCACAATGTTTTCCAGAAGGTGTTGAGAAAGCAAGCGTCACGATCAGAGATGATGCTAGTAGGAAGGCCAAAGTGTGGCCAAACATTATGAAAGAACAAGCCTACGGTATGGGCAGCAGTAGTGGTCTTATTGCAAGGGATAAAAAGAGCCATCTTGGAGAAACGAAAAAACAATAACCCAAATAGAATCATGTTTGCGTAAGGTCATAGGTAAACCACTAAGAAAATCCATGGAAATAGAGTCCCAAGGGTGGGAAGGCAGAGGAAGGGGCTGATACAAACCAAATTTGTGATTGGCAGGTTTATGCTAACTACACAAGGCACAAGCACGAATGAAATGCTCCACTTGACAAGTCATAGAAGGCCAAAAGAAATATCATTGCAAGTGCTTAACTGTTTTCAGAGACCCAAAATGGCCACCATAGGAGGAAGCATGAGCCTCTTCAGTCGAAGTAAGATGATCTTCAGAAGCTGGGACACATAACTGGTTGAGTTTATATAGCCACCCATCTCTGATTGTATAATCCAGAAATGGTGTTTGATTGACCTCAGTGGGATGTTGCACAGCAGCCCGTATCTTTGCAAAGAAGGGATAAGAAGCATAGAGAGGCTTCCAAGCTTCACAGGCAGCACAACGCACAGCCAGGAAGTGAAGTACCTGCATAGGGGGTCGGCTCGGGAGATCAGCCATCCGATTGGACGTGCCTTTCTTGTATTTAATCACCAAATGAAACTGTTGAATTTAAGCAGCCTTCTTTAAATGACACTGCTCCTATATCTTAGTCTGAGAATTAATTTACATGATTTCTCTGACCATGTTCTCCATTAATTTTCAGAAAGTTGAGCTATTGATTGCTTGGCCATTGCTGGAGAGAGGATGCATCAGTGGGAAGGAGTCTCATAAGGGTGTTTTGCCTCATAGCCCACTTTTCATCTATTTTGTCACTTGGACTTGGAGGGTGCACTTGTTGCATAAAAATAGGTCTTAGAAATTTTGACAAGTGAGTTGCTATGTATTTTTGTTTTGGAGTCAATAGAGAAAGTGTAATTGGTTGCTGCAATTCTTAGCTGCTTGTTCAATTTCTAAGTGATCCATAAGTTTGACACATCAGTGGGAGAGACTCTTATGAGAGCATTTTTCCTCATAGCCCACTCACTTTTCATCTATTTGGTCACTTGGGCATGGAGGGTACACTTGTTGCATAGAAATATGTCTTGGAGATTTTGGTAAGCGAAATGCTATGTATTTTTCTGTTTTGGAGTTAACATAAAAAGTGTGATTGGTGGCTGCAATTCTTCAGTTGTTCAATTTTTCAGTGATCCGTGTGTTTCTAGATCTACCATTCTTGAAGTTTTGTGAGGTTTTCAACTTTAAGCTACCTAGGGTTTTTGAGAATGCAGATCTACTTATCATGTTCTGAAAATTTAACATGGTATCAAAGCCTAGTTATCTGAAATATTCCAGGATCCATGTATGAATAGGGACAATTGATATGAGAGGCAACTATCGGAGGATTTCAGTGGGTGTGGTGCCCTAGCATTGATTTAACTTTTAACTTAATTTCTGCCTGAGATAGGCATTTGGACCTAGAGGCTAAGAGTATTTTGTGGGCGAGATGCTAGTGACAATCCAATGATTGGAGCATTGTTCATGTCTAAGAGAAGCAATTTGCCCCTGTGATAGGTTACTGATCTGATTTGTTTGTTTGAGGTGTGTTCCAAAGGTTGAAAGAATGACTAGTCTCGGCCTCAAAGAGTGTGACTAATTAGACAACACTTCCAACTTTACACCTTGGAAGTGCAAACAGCAAATGTTGTTGGAGGAGGTTGATCTTTGGTGTTTTGTGGAAGCTAAGGTTAGCACCTACCAATCCCGAACAATTGTCAAACACAACAAGAAAGCAGCTAAAGCAAAGAGAATCGTGCTTGATTCTATGAAGGACCATTTGATCCCTCACATAGTGGAGAAGAAGTCAACAAAGAATATGTCAGAAGTCTCGATTACTCTGTATTAGAATGTGAATATTCCAGCAAGATACTTTTCAAAAAAAGTTCCCCAATGCCCACATGAGTGACACAGACATGGTGGCTAGCTACTTGTCGAAGATCACTAAGTTGAGAAATCAACATGATACAATCGGAAAAAAGATTGGGAATGAAGAGTTGGTAACAATAGCACTAAATCAATTCTCTTCATCTTGGGAACCTTTTGTTCAAGGTGTTTGTGCTCATGAGAAGCTAACTTTGAGAAGCTTTGGGATGATTTCGCCCAAGAGGAGACAAGGCAAGAGACAATTTCAGTTAGGGTGTAAGAGATCCAGAACCTAGTCCCCATCAAGAAGGTGAGGAGAGGAGGTAAGAAAGGAGGCCTGGGAGGGGTCAAAAGAAAAAGAAGGAAGATTCAGGTTCTTCAAATCAGGGTGAGAGACTTCGGTCACATGAAGTATTTTCAAGTGCTACAAGATGAGCCACTATGCATCTTAGCGTCTTGAGAAGAAGAAAAGGAAGGACATGTGCAGTTTCCAAGATCTCAAAAGCTTCTGCCAATGTGGATGAGTTAGCATCTAAAATTGAGATAGCCTTCTCCATGGTTTTGTTCCTTTCCACTAACACCATAGGGTGGTATGTGGATAGCAAAGCATCCAAACACTATTAAATTTGGCAGCATCAACAGTCATTCTCCAATGAGAGGCCATATGGGCCACCCTGAGGCTAGCCAGGGAGATTTGGAGAATCAACCAGTCTTGTGAGGTATTGACAAAAGCCGGGGGGAACATACAACCTCTGTGAGTCAAACCAAAAGTCAGGACGAACGAGATGCTATGTAAGTCTAATGCAAAAGTCAGGGGGAAAGTACAACCTCTGTGAGCATAGACAGTCTAGTGCAAAAGTCAGGGGGAACGTACAACCTCTGTGAGCATAGACAAACTAGTGCAAAAGTCAGGGGGAACGTACAACCTCTATGAGCCTAGTCAAGCCTTGTGAGCCATGAGCAAAAGTTAAGGCATCTAGCAAAAGTTAGGTTGAATATAAAATTCCTATGAGCTAGAAACAAACGATATTCCTAATATTGCAAATGATATAAATGTATTAATCTAGTGCGTTGGCACGTGTAACATTATCCACCATGAAGAAAAATTTGAATTGCCTTGTAAAGAGTCGAGTTGTAGAAGTCAAAGTTGCATGTCTAAGTCAAAGACATTGTTGTCAAGTTGTCGCATGTTGCATGTTGCATGCATGACATGTGCATGCTAAGTTAGTACACATGCATGCCAAGTCAAGGGTGAGTTGTAACTGAAGTCTCAAGTCTAGTTCTATTTTCGAACTAAATTGTGAAGCTGAGTTATGTTAAAGCATGCAAACAAGTTCCCAATTCGAGACATCTACTTCTCCTCTTCACTCCTTTATAAGCAGAGGTCGACCCCTCTCTTCTACACAGTTCATATGCAGGTTAAGGGTGAAGCATATTAGAGGCGCATATCAGTGATACAGAGGCAACATATCAGAGGCGCATATCTCTGATATAGAGACAGCATATAGAGGTGTATATCAGCATATAGAGGCAGCATATAAAGGCGCATAACAGTGCTATAGTAACAGCATAAAGAGTCAGCATAACAGAGGTGCATATCAGCATATAGAGGCAGCATCTAAAGGCGCATAACAGTGTGGTAGTAACAGCATATAGAGAGGCAGCATAATAGAGGCACATATCAGCATATAGAGGCAGCAATACTAGTGCTATACAGAGGCACGTATCGACACTTTAGAGGCAGCAATACTAGTGGTATACAGAGGCACGTATCAGCACATTAGAGGCAGCAATACTAGTGCTATACAGAGGCACGTATCAACACATTAGAGGCAGCAATATCAGTGCTAAACAGAGGCATGTATCAGCACAATAGAGGCAGCAATATCAGTGCTAAACAGAGGCACGTGTCAGCACAATAGAGGTAGCAATAACAGTCTATATCAGAGCTGATATATCAGTCCATAAGAGGCAACGTATCTCAGTCATTGAAGGTAACATGGATACATCTTCAGTGCTGGTCCGTAACAAGAGTTTAGATATCAGTAAGGTTTCTTAGTTACACAGTCAGGTCAGAGTCAACTTGGCAAACTCTTTAAGAGCAGAGTATTCATGGTGGATATTTGTAAGTGATCTTACATTATTAATGCAATAAAGGAATATCGTTTGTTGGGGTTTTTCTCCCTGTACAGGGTTTCCCCAGGGTATATGTGTTGTTGATGTGCATGCTTACGTATCTACATGATTATTGTTATTCAGTTATGATTCTATATTGTTGAAATGTATTAAGCTGGAATCAAAGTGTTGAAGAAAATAAAGAAATAATTCGCATAAGAAATCAAGTTCATAATTTAACACGGTATCAGAGCTTAGGGTGTGATAAGTTTGTTGAAGTGCAGCAGCAAGTACACACAGATCCAAGCAAGCTTGATTAAGTTTCCAGTATAAGGTCCATGGCATCCTCCATTTTAGTCAGGGCTGAGGATAGGCTCGAAGGAGCTGCCAACTTCAATGTGTGGAAGCTCCAGATAACAAATATCTTGCAGGAGCATGATCTTGAGCAGTGTGTGACCACAGCAGGAAGAGCGACTTTCAGGAAGAGTCAAGCAAAGGCTAAGAGAATCATCTTTGACTCAGTCAAAGACAGTATAATGCTGGCAATGACTTTGTTAATGACTGCCAAGGACTGTATGGATACCTTGGTGAATCTGTATGAAAAACAGGCTCCAAGTCAGAAAAGGACACTTAAGCACAAGCTTAAGTATTTGAAGATGGAGAAAGGTGAATCAATAGCATCTTTTTGTTCCAGGATAACCCAGATCAGAGATCAGCTTTTGGTCACAGGGGTCACAGTGGACAATGATGACTTAGTACAGGCCATATTTGATGGTCTTCCTTCTTCATGGGAGACCTTCTTATCCAGTGTAAGTGGGAAAGAGATTCAACCCGCGTTTGAGAGGTTATGGCATGATTGCCTCCAGAAGGATAGTTTGAATCTCTCCAGTTTGAGGATTTCTGCAAGGAAGCAGGAATCAAGAGACAGTTGACCGTGCCATATAACCCTTAGCAAAATGGAGTTGTTGAGAGGAAAAACAGGACAATTTGTGAAGCAGCGAAAGCTATGATGTTTGACCAGGATCTGCCAAATTCTTTAGGGGCAGAAGCTACCTCCACTGTCGTGTATATTCAGAACAGGTGTCCACATGTTATCTTGAAGGACAAGACTCCTGAAGAGGTCTTCTCAGGGATCAAACCTGAAGTTGGGCATCTAAGGATATTTGGGTGTCCAGTGTATATTCATGTCCCTAAGGAAAAGAGGACAAAGATGGAACCCTTGGGGGCAAGAAAGGGGTTTTTGTGGGGTACAGTGAGAACTCCAAGGCTTACAGGATATATGTACCAGGTCAAAGGCAGATAGAGGTAAGCAAAGATGTGACTCTTCATGAGGAAGCCGCATTCAAGAAATCCAAGGAGCTTCAACCGGAATCAGAAGCAGTTCAGACTGCTTCACCCTCTTCTGAAAATGAAGAGTCAGATGATCAGAGGGATGAACCTCAGGAAGGGCCAAGTGATGAGCCCCTAGAACCTGCTGAAGAGTTAGAAAGAACTCTTGAAGAACCTCTAGCCAAAAGAAAGCCAGGGTGGCTTAAAGAAATAGTGCAGGAAGCAAAAAGGATAGTTGTTCCCAAAGGAACTTTTAGGGAAAGTAAGAGGCCTCATAGGTTTGGAGGCTATGTTGCACTAATGAGCAGCGTCAATGATGCTAAACCTTATTCATTTGAAGAAGCAGATAAATTACAAGTATGGAAGGATGCAATGCTTGAGGAATACAGGTCTATTCTGAAGAACAATGTCTAGGACATTATGCCAAGGCCAAAGGACAAATCAGTGGTTTCTTCCAAATGGATCTATAAGATCAAACATGCATCTAATGGAAGTGTGGAAAAGTTCAAAGCAAGATTTGTAGCCAGAGGCTTCACTCAAAAAGAAAGAATCGACTACGAAGAGAATTTTGCCCCTGTAGCCAGGTATACCTCCATTCAAACTATTATTGCTTTAGCTTCCGTTCTTGGTTGGAAACTACATCAAATGGATGTAAAAACAACATTCTTGAATGGAAAGATTGAACAGGAGGTCTTTGTGGAACAACCAGATGGTTTTGTACTGCATAACAAAGGCACTCATGTATGCAAGCTAAGGAAGGCCGTGTATGGTCTTACGCATGTTAAAATAATGTAACTGCAAAGAGTATTCTTATTATTATTGATATATTATTCATAGGATCAATCCCCATTGTGGATTGATCATGTCGATTACTGTAAAAGGACCAAATCCCCTTTTGCAGATTGGTCAAAAGACAATTGTAATAGGCAGAATAAGAAGTCGGCCCCGGTAGTTATTAAAGAGACCCAGAAATATAATAAAGGTGGGTTTACCCACCCAGTTTGAGAAGTCGGCCCTGCCAGTGAAGAGACACTTCACACGTGCCGAACTTGTATAAATAAAGGAGGCTAGTGCCTCTGTTAGTTTTATAGGGTAATTTTAAAATCAACAGTCTCTTTTTGATTCTAAGCCAAAAATACC
>SNQJ01S0023557.1:85567-102367 GCA_010110895.2 Picea sitchensis | reverse complement strand
CTGTACAGGGTTTCCCCAGGGTATATGTGTTGTTGATGTGCATGCTTACGTATCTACATGATTATTGCTATTCAGTTATGATTCTATATTGTTGAAATGTATTAAGCTGAAATCAAAGTGTTGAAGAAAATAAAGAAATAATCCGCATAAGAAATCAAGCTCATAATTTAACAAACACGACCTTCAACAAAAAGGCTTCCAATTGACTTCAAAAACAACAGTTGGCATAAAAGTGGAGTCGGGCAATGATACTACTTATCTAGCTACCGAAATAGGTTATAGCATTTGTCTCTTTCCACATGCCATCAAGTGATGTTCTTGGACTAAATGATGTTTTGTATGTTTTTGGTTTAACAAAGAATCTTCTCAGTTTCAGCCATGGCGGATCTACAGTGTCAAGGTTTGGCCAGAAGAATGTGTGAAGGTGGCATTTACAAGCTGCTAGTGTATCCGAGGAAGCATGATTCTTTAATGCATGATGGTGACAAACTATGCGAAGTTTGGCACAAGAGGTCCAGTCACCTACACTACAGAGCATTTCAACTCTTGAAGAATATGATGCAGGGATTGCCAGACTTGAAAATCGAGAACACTAGAGTGTGCGAAGCACGTGCGCTCAGAAAACATGCCAAGAAGCAGTGAGCACGGAACGAGGGAAATTTTTAATTAATTCATTCAAATGTGTCTAGACCAATGACCCCAACTTCACTGATAGGTAACATTTACTATGTTTCTTTCATTGATGATTTCTGTAGAGAAACATGGATTAGTTTATGACGACCAAGGATGAAGTCTTCAGTAAGTTCCAAGAGTTTAAAGTTCTTGTGGAGAATCAGAGAGGTACAAAGATTAAGGTGCTGAGGTCTAACAACAATGGAGAGTATACCTCCAAGACTTTGATACCTTTTGCAGGGAAGCAAGCATAAAAAGGGCATTTACAGTGTCTTACAACCCTCAATAGAATGGGGTTGCAAATAGGAAAAGTGGGTCCATAATAGAGACAGAAAGGCTATGATTCATTATCTAGATCTATCAATGTGTTTTTGGGCAAAAGCATGTAGTACAACTGTCTACATTCTAAACGGGTGTCCTCGCAAAGTATTGAAGGACAAGACACCAAAAGAGAAGCTTTTATGGTGAGAAACCTCAAGTATCACACTTCAGTGTATTTGGTTGTCCTGTGTATATTCATATGAAGAGAAGAGATCTAAAATTGAACCCTCGAGAATCAAGGGTATGTTTGTTGGTTAAATTGAGCCCCCCAAGTCTTACTGAAACTATATTCCAGCATAGCAGAAGACAGTGGTAAGCTGAGATGTTGAATTTGATGAGAATGGATGGTCCTTAAGTCTCGAGAGCCTTTATCAAAGGTTGAGGAGGGAAAAGAGCTTGTTGCCCCACATATTGGTCAAAAAGAAGAAGAAAAATCAGATTCCAATCAGCAAGGTTCTGGTGAAGGAACAAATGTTTCAGTACCATCTGGTGCAATCAAAAAGCCAATATGGCTTACCCAAACGTTGCAAGATGCTTAGGACCAAGTAGGAGGACCTACATCTACATTTTCTAACTATGAATTTTCTAACTGATGTTGCATTAATGACTTCTATTTGTGTGATAGAAACCTTACAATTGCCTGGAATCAGTGAAAGTGAAGGTATGGCAAGATGAAATGAAGGAATACAAGGTCTGGAAGACAATTCCAAAACCTACTATCGAATCAATGATTGATTCCAAGCACGCAATTGATGAGAGCATTGAAGAGAACAAGGACAAGTTTGTTGCCAGAGGATTCTATCAGAAAGAGGGAATTGACCTTGATAAAGACTTTCTGTAGTTGCCAAAGGTTTTGAGGTGCATGGACAAGATACCCATGTTTGCAAGCTGATGAAAGCCCTTTATGGCCTAATGCATGCACCACAAGTTTGGTATTTTAGGATTGATGAGTTTCTACTCAAGCTGGGTTTCTCCAAGATTTGTGCATATTTTAAGTTTTTATTTGATTAATCTGATCTACTTGTCTTGGTCCTTTTGTAGATGAGTTTATCATTGTAGAAAATTTTGAACAACTCATTTTGTGGTGTGAAATAGAATTTGCTTGTGAGCTTGACTTGATGGATATTGGTCAGCTGGTGAAACTAGAAGTTTGGCGGGTTGTTGATGAAGTCTTCCTTGGACAAAAGAAGTATGCCTAGAAGATTTTGAAGAGAGTTCAAAGTTCAAAAGGGAGCAATGATCCTTGTTTAAATTCCTTCAGATGCACAAGTGGCCAACATTCTGATGAAGCCCCTGGCAAAGGAGAAGTTCAAACCACTGAGAGAGTATCTCGGTTTGATGGAGAACACGGTTCTTGCAAAGAGGGAGTGTTAATTTACAGCTTTACCTGGTTGCTCCAACCATGTTCTCCATTCATCTTCAAAAGATTGTGCTGCTGATTGTTGGCCATTGCCAGAGAGAGGATGCATCAGTGGGAGAGAATCTCATGAGGACGTTTCACTTCTAAGCCCAATTTTCATCTGTTTTGTCACTTGGACTTGGAGAGCAGACTTGTTGCATAAAAAAGTATTGTCTTATAAATTTTGGCAAGTGAGTTCCTACGTAACTCTCTGCGTTAAAGGTAATAGATAGAGTGTGATTGGTTGCTACAAGATTTTGGCAAGTGAGTTCCTACGTAATCCTCTGCGTTAAAGGTAATAGATAGAGTGTGATTGGTTGCTACAATTCTTAGTTTTCTGTTCAGTTTTTCAGTATTTGTGTGTTTCTAGATCTAGCATTCTTACTCTCTGTTTTGAGAGGTTTTCAGTTTTAAACCTAGGGTTTGTGAGAGTGCAGATATATGTTCTAGAAATTTAACAATACAGTGGCTATCATTCCACTTTGAACTTCAAACCAAAGGTCTGTATACCTTTGCAAAGACATTTTAACAACCTAACTCAAGCACAAGGAGTTTACCATGGATAGGATTCAAGATCAAAAAGTGTACATCTTGCATTTTTAACAAAGGACCAATAAAATTCATAAATAAATTCTGCAGAGAAAAATGTACTCCATTTGGTAAGAAGGCAACAATAAGGTTAATTATCGTACCTGTTCTAGAGGTTACAAACTTTCCCAAAATTAGTCAAGGACTGTAAGCTAATTCAAGCCTATTTGACCAAATCTGGAACACTGCCACTAATCAGACATTGAACCATAACAAAAATCTTAAAAACACCAAAACTGTGTTGTAACTTCAATATACTGATTCCTGACAGGCATCAGTCTTATTACAGTGGATGTTCACAGGCATATTTGAATGAGCCATTCTCAATTTTTCATAGAGTCTAAAGCAGTATCCAATGATCAGTGCAGCCAGATTGTGTACCCTGGCCCCTAACATAAAGTAGAGCTATCCTACAAGGAGAGAGAAAAAAAATATGAACTGTTACCCCATAAATATGCCCAGCCTATAATGAAGATACACAAACACTATGAACATATCGCTAAATCAAGCTGCTACCAGGAACACAATAACTGATTATGTAATTTACTAAGACAAAGGCTGGGGTAACTGATTAGAAAAATAAGTAGCAAGTAACAATCACACTTTATATTTCCTAAGAAACAAAAAACTGCAAGGATCGGTGCCTATGTTAGGCTTATACTATACTTGTCAACTTTCTTAATACTTGTCAACTTTCTTAAAATGTAATGATGGATATTGCGATGTGCCCAAAAGCACCATTAAGTCCAGGAGAACCTATCCCACAATAAATTTCAAAATCGTTGTATTTAGTCTCTGATTCCCTTCGCAATAAATCACTGCCATTATCTTGATAACTAAGATATAACAAATCACAGCCATTATCATGATAACTAAGATATAACAAATCACAGCCATTATCATGATAACTAAGATATAACAAATCACTGCCATTATCATGATACCTATTTCCATGTGCCCAAAAGCACCATTAAATCTGGGAAAAACTATCCAACCATAAATTTCAAGATCATTGTATTTACTCTTTGATTCCCTTTATAACAAATCATTGCCATTATCATGATACCTAAGATATAACAAATCACTGCCATTACCATGATATCTACCATATTTATTATCTGCAAGAAAATATTGCCCATTCTTCTATATTAGCTAGTATTCTTTGAAATTGGCACTCATAGCTTTAATTCTTTTCATGATATAAATTAGCATAAATTCATTTTAACCTGGATTTAATAAGCTGAGAGGGATAAAAAACACTGAAGGTGTAAAGCTTGCAATCCATTTTTGTATCCCTCTCAGCTTAAAAGATTGAAGGTTAAGACGGATCTATGCTTGTATGTGTGGGATCTACTTTTCCTTTTTTATGTGAGTAGGAATAGGACATCTCCCCAAGCCATGCAATTGAACACCTTGCTTCTCTCAGCACAATTAATTTTTTTTTTATGATCTAGAGGAATCAGTAACTGGCCAGGATTATCTGGGTGAGGCCCAGGGTCAAATCCACTGGCTGCCACTATAACCCCTGGGCTAATGCCAACAGCCCGCAAGCTGGCACCTAGCAGGAATCTTATAACTTAGCAATGGCCGAAACGTCCCCAGGCACACCTGACCACAATTATTAATCTTATTAATTAGGTATAGTTTGGGGTAGGCATGTCTCACTAAAAATAATAAAATAATAAGGGTAGGCATGTCTCACTAAAAATAATAAAATAATAAGGATAGGCATGTCTCACCAAAAATAATTATCTTATTGAATAATGAATATATGTTTCTTGTGCAATAGGGGAAGAGCCCATGGCATGCATTCAAGACGTGAAGGGATTTATCTTATTAACTGACTTGTGTGTGAAAATAATAGCAGACTTGTGAAGGGATTTTTCTTGTGCAATAGGGGAAGAGCCCATGGCATGGATTCAAGACGTGTGAAGGGATTTATCTTATTAACTGACTTGTGTGTGAAAAGAATAGCAGACTTGTGAAGGGATTTATCTTATTAACTGACTTGTGTGTGAAACGAATAGCTTACTGTAATAAAACACGATTGTTGTCAGCTTTGTGAAAAGAATAGCTTACTGTAATCAATCACGATTGTTGTCAGCTTCGAGGGAAAGAGCAGGGGGGATTTTGCGGGCGAGGTAAAGCTCGAGTATAGTGAGCCTTGCAGTTTCGAATGCGAAGTAACCCAAGGCAGCAAAGCAGGAACTGTGAAGAACACGTGGGCCAATTCCTCTAGTCAATCCTAGCCACCCTTCTTCCCTCCATATTTGGTGAAGAGTGGACGAAAACCCTTTGTAAGCGGAAGCCGCAATTTCGTTCTTCAAACCGGCTTTGATTCCGATTCCCTGCGTCATAAGTCTCGTCTTAACGACATCCAAAGGGGTTGTGAGAAATGCGGAAATAGCCCCGGCCAACGCACCACAACAGACGCTCTGCAATGGCTCCAAATGGGGCTTCTTCGTTTTGTTCAGCACGGCAGCCTTAAGGTACTCGAAAGAGGAAAAGCTGAGCACGCCGGTGGGAAGGTTTCTGAGAATGGTGGCAGAATACCCGGCGTACAAACCCCAGATGCCCTCGCGCTCTACCGTCGCTAACAACACTTGCCAAGAACGGCCAGGGGCCCCGGCCTGCATCCGCTGAGTGATTAATTCCTTGGGCACCATGACTGCAGAGGAGACCACGTTGCCCAACGCCCCCGCCACTGGAGGAATTGCGAGGGACGGGATTTGAAGCAGCGTGGTTTTGGAGATGAGAAATGCCTTGGCGAATTCGCATGTGCCAAAGTATATCGCAGAGGATATTGTCGAGCCCACCAGCACAGCCGACACTCCGCTGTAGAGGCCACCGATCCCGTTTTCCTTCAATACTCTGCCCATCACCTCCACTGTTCCCAGTCCTGCGTAGAGCTGCGATGCCCCTCTCATCTGAAGTTTCGTCTTCACCGTGTCCAGTGGATGCAGACATACGTATGTGAACGCCCCCGCTATGCCTCCTGCACAGGCCCCGATCATCGCTCTCTCCACAACCGACAACCTGTTATGAACTTTCCTAATCCTCACACTGTTTGCCCCCTTGGGAGGGGCCTCGGCCTCCTCTCCTCGCTTCGCCTTGCCCTTGCCATTTTCCCAAATGGGACGGAAGGTATTTTCCAAGCCCCTCCATAGATTCACATTTTCAAGTTGGGGAAGCCGAAGATGGAAATGTATGCCGCCGCCGCCTCTTCCTTGCTCTTCGCCTTTCATTCTCTCACTCCTAAACCCAACTAATCACTTCAGTCTGTCCTTCCACCCTTTATATTCGATCCGATCCTGACTTTCTGCGTCTATTTATCTGTCCTTCCACCCTTTATATTCGATCCGATCCTGACTTTCTGCGTCTAATTATGCACGTCGACCGAGCATCGAGGCTCATTGCACCCACCAGTATTCTCTTCTCTCTTATGACGTAGCCAACGTGGCACCTTTCTTCTCTTTTATCTCATGATATCGTCACATCAAAATTAAAGGATCCGTCTTAATAAGGAGTCCGTTCTAATTGTTTTAATTTCAATTGGAATGTATATACTTATGTAGCCTCTATCTTGTGAGAAAAAAATATACTTATGTAGCCTTTATATTATGAAAAGTTTGAAAAAATTACATGTTAATTTGATAATAATAAATTAAGTTTATATTTCATTAAAATATATATATATATATATATATATTAAATAAAATATTATATTTTCAATTAAAATTATTTTTATGGGAAAAATTAGTGAATTTAAAATTATCAATATTATTAGCATATCTTTGAAGTGGGGAAAGGGAAAATCAAAAAAAAACTAGTAACATATACATATAGATGGAAGAAATGGGTAGCCAACGACTTGAGAGTCTCCTAAAGGGAAAAATTAGCGTCAATTAAAAAAAGAAAGAAAGAAACCATTGTCAGTTGCTTCTCACTTGGTAAAGACTATAACGAGATTCTTATTAAAGAAAAAGAGCCATACAACTTAGTCTCTGCCTTCACTAGTTAGGAAATAGTTAAATCAATTTAAGGTTTGTGTGAATGTAAGATTGTTTAAAATGTTTCAAACATATTTCCAATTTCCTTTATAATCTATGGTATGTGGTAGTAAAAACCTTTGAAATAGTAACAACATGTGAAATAGTGATTTCTTGGTACACAGTTTTAGTGATTTCTTGGTACACAGTTTTCCTTTCTGCAAACCCTTAGTACCTCACTTATTTTATCTTACAAAAGTCAAAATCGTTTAGAACCCCAACAATGAACAAAAAATCTCTCCTAAGAAGATGTTTGGAAAGGAGACATATAAGTTGTTACCTAATCAGAGAAAAATGATTACAACATACGATGTATCTTCCTTTGGCAAAGAGGGAACAACGATATTGAGGATGGACAGATTTTTAGTCCAATGTCATGATTAATTATTTGTGAAAATAAGAGGACTGTATGCATCTCTCCAGATCAAGTCCACACAGTTGGAGGTATTCTTTCTTCACGCAGATGAGCATCAACCAACACAAATTTCTGAAACTCAATCGACAAAGTCAACATGGTGTCTCTGCTGGTAACTTCCAGTCTTTTCTTGATCGTAACAAAGATTTGTGAGATTTTTATCACAGACAATGCATTCATGCAAATACTTGTTTTCTCATTGCTGCAAAATTAGCTTATTTTTATTTTAGTTTTGTTTAGATATTAATGTCTTCCAATAAGATGCTTTGTTGCAATCTGAAATCTTCTCAATTATTGAAAAGTTACCTTTGCTGAGAATAAATTTTTCAGAGTCCAGATATTCACATTTTAAATTTTGGTCAAAGTTTTGTCTGTGTATGTTAGCATGGGAGGCCATGGTACTTCTAAGGCCTTCTTTATTCATGTTTACTACGAGTTGCTTGGAATCCTTTGACATTAAATGCATTGGAGTGGATTCGCATAGTTTGTAAGATAAAAAACAAAAAACAAAAAAAACTTGTCAAATCTCATATAAAGTGCATTGATTTCTTCCATGGATTACAAATTTAATAATAAAACAAATTCAATCATAAAATTTTCGATTTCCAGATGTTTGAGTGAATTTTCCTACAAAGCACAAACTAATTCCATAAAAGAAATGTTCCTTGAAATATGGATTGGATTAAATCGTCATGGCAACCATCCTTTAAAATTATGATTACATCACACTAAAATATCATTAATAAACTACAAATATCATTATATTGTCTTCCATAAAAGAAATGTTCCTTGAAATTTGAATTAAATCATTATGGCAACCATCCTTTAAAATTATGATTACATCACACTGAAATATTATGATTACAGCACACTGAAATGTAATAGACACTCCTATTGAATACCATTATTTTGTTATTTTATTTATGAATTTGTATCTAAACAGATTACGTATTTTTAAATCAATATGAAAGTTTGGTATGTTGTTTTATTTATGAAATTGTAAGACACCATATTACATTGTTTTAATCAATATAAAATTTTAAATATATTTGATTACAAAATAAAAATGTGTCATAGAGAAAAATGTATTGTGCAAATAAATAAAATATCGAACTAAAGGGATAAGACCTCATTTAATAGTTGTAGAATTAAAAGAATTTTGATGTAAGTAAAGAGTTGACTAATCCAAATATGTTCACCAGGAAGGACAAGCAAAACATAAAATCTGGTATCAATGCTTTCTACATTAATTTAATATTGATACATTTGACATATTAAGTTATATGTCCCATGCATTTACCTCTCATTCCATCAGTGTACAAAATGCAAAGAAGGATTTGGGAGCCTGCTACTTTGTATTATAGCTTAAGGAACAAGAATCACGAAGAAGGATTTGAGAGCCCTTTGCCTTGTATTGTAACCTAGGAACAAAAAACAACGATGTTTGAAAGATCGCTCGGGAAATCGACCATCTCCATTCAAAAAATATTGATCACGTTACTGCCAGTGAAACACAAAGATGTCAAAGCCTTGCAAATTCTAGGTTGCAATGTCAAATCGTGGGAAGTATGCTAGAAAAAAAAATGGCGGTTATTCAACATGTACAAATTACAATATCAGTGTTTTTAAGGTGAATCGAGGTTGTCATAAAGATTCGCAATACTAGATATTTGATTCACAAAAGAAGTCATTAAAGACCTGACATAGAAATTGCAAATTAGTTGGAAGATAATTTATCATTAAAGAACAATGGGATAGCAACTTCAAGCATAGACTTGTGCATCCGGATGGATGTAGTTTCAAACAATATCCATCCCACGTTGCGTTCAGACACAAATCTGCATTTAAAACATCTCCAGACACTGCTTATAAAAAATTAGGTACTTCACGAAGTGATCATGTTGGACAGTATGGAAAAGAAGGATCTGAATAATAATTGAAGAGAAACTTTACTTCACAATGCCAAAGTTATGCCTTGTTGCATGACAAATAAATCTATTCATTAATAACTTTAAACTCAAAATCGCTTACACAATACATTTGCTAGCTCACTGCAACTAATTTTCCGACGTTATTTACAATTGTGTGCAATCGTCTCAGGCAGGACAATATTTTGTTAAAATTTGATGAAATTATGAAGATTTTTAGATATGTTATAGGAAAAGTTGGAAATAAATTTATTATGTACAAATAGTTAATATTGACCCTAATTTCCATTATATGATGAACTAAAGCATGAATGGTTTATAGAGTATATGCTTTTACAACCTGATATAAGGCCAAAAGAACAACTTACCATGACTGAACCCTAAATGATTTGCCCTTGGGGAAGTAACAACAAATTCCCCTGTTGCACCAGTCTTATGAGAAGAATCAGAAGGCAGGTAAGACGATACTTCACATCCTCTTATAAAATGCAAAAATCATCGCTTATCATCACATCGCTCATTTACAAAAAACATAAACCCTAAATTGTCTACTAATTTGCAAACACAAACCCTCGCAATAAAATCACTAGGACATTATACTAACGAAAGCCATCAAACCATCATGGAAGAGGCGCCCATACTTTGAAAAGAAATTCAAGGTTGTAGAGATTTTCCCCTTTTTTTTTCTTCAAGATGACAAGATATGAAATCATTGGAATTTATCTAAACGTCAATTGCTAGAAGATGGGTGTGGCATGCCACCCATAGCCTTTGGTTGTTTTTGCACCATGGCCTTTTGTTGTCTCCTTCATGGACCTTAAGCAGACCCACTGTGTTCTCCACTTTGACGTCGTTGTGGGCCTTATTGAAGGAATATTCATTTATACCCACCTGAGTGAACTGCAAAGAATTCTATAAGAAAAGAACAATAATTTAAACATATTGCAGGTAGAAAAACAACCTACAAAAGCAATATGTTCATACTAAACATAAGAAAGAAAATACAAAACCCTTAAAACGATGTTAATAGCCTTCTAGAGGCTTTCTCTGGCAGTTCAGCCTCGCCAGTGAAAACTCCTTGAATACATGTAAAGAATTGAGAGCGGAGCTTTCGTCATATCTTTGCAGTGTCTGCGGAGGAGCGTATTCCTACGGAGGAGGATAGTCCCCTCAAAACCCTTCTGGATGATGCCATGTTCCCTCCACTGCTACGCATTGCCCGCCCGCATTCACATTTTGATCCACGAAGAAGAAGCCAATGAACCCATCACAGGTTTTTCCAACCTGGATCTCTCCTGCGATGCTCTCAATGGTTAATGCCTATGCAAAGAAACCAATAAAACCTCAAAACTTTTATATTAATCACACATTGTTGTCAACATCTGCTCAACGATGAAAAGAGGAACGATAAGGGGGATGCTTCAAAGGCGGTGCAACAGGGCGATGGAGAAAGGTAAGAAGTATTTGTAGAAATTGACAGGTGGTTGGAACTACAATGACAAGACTCGGATGAATGCAAGTGGATTCACAGTGGGCAAACGTACGTGGCACTTGGTGATTTGTTGTGGACAGATACGCGTGGAATTTGTTGATTTGTTGCAGACAGACGATGAAAGGCTCTGAGGAACCTCTCCTTAAAAGAATGCCTTCGGCGTAAAAAACTAAAGGCATTCTCAATTTCATGTGGGTTTTAGTATTCTCAATTTTTTTCTTCTTAAAATACAACTTTTTTCTTACTTTTAATCTAAAATTTATTATTTCTTAACAAAATTTACACACAAGTGTCCCATGCTAAAGATTCTCAATTGGAAGAGGATTTTGTTGGTGATTGTTAAACAAAATTAAGATAAGTGTTTGGGAACATTTGATTAAACTACCCTCCCTTAAAAATTCAAATTGATCAATTATCCAATATTATTCATGTTATTCATAGTAATTCAATGGTAGAGAAACTTAAGTGATTTCAGGAGTTGCATTAGGGAAACTAGCGAAAAATAGCAAAATACAAATCCAAGATATTGCCAATCAAGACACTAGTGCTTATTTTTTGTTAAATCTCAACAAAATATAGATTTACTTTAAAAAATCACATAAATGATTCCTTCTATGCTTTTATAAAAATGCTTGTTACCGACACAAATATATAATCATCTTTAATCTTGACCTGAGGAGATTGAAGAAGATTGTTAATGGTCGACTTGTATCTAATGCAGGGAGTACGATATCCACCAAAAATGAAGGCACGTCAGAGAAAAATCTATATTCCTCACCAACCACACTCTTGTTTGTTACCCCCCCAAACCCTATGGCTCTAGTTCTTCTTCCTCTCTCGGTCTGTGAGCTAATCGTAATGGTTTCACCAAACCCTTAACTCTGTATGAGAGAGAAGTCGAACTTTTAGTCTAGCTTACAGTCACAATAGCTTAAAATGTTTGTTGATGGCACAAATATATAATCATTTGTAGCCCTGACCTAAGGAGATTGAAGAAGATCATCGATGGTTGATTTGCATCTAATGCAGAAAGCATGGTATTCACAGAAAAAAGTGTTGATGTTTTGGTAGCTGCGGGAGGTATTTTCCTCCTAGACAACTTTTCTTAGAGAAGAAGAAGATTCCAAGAAGTCAAAGGAATACCATTGAAGAATTGAAGAATACCTCATAAAATAATAAAGTAAAATAGAAGACCACAGAAGAGAATTCGGCTCACGGGAAATAATAATAAAGTGGAAATATAATTTCCAGGAAGAGGAAGTTAGCCCACATAAATAATAAAGACTCAGAATAAGAAGTTGGCCCCAGAATAAGATGAGGGTTTTTGCAGGAGACATACACTTGGCAAAAGGACATTTATCCAAGCAATGACATTAGATCCAAAGGGATCTTAGATCGAGTGCACTCAAAGGAAGCCCAAGTGTTGGAGGCAACAGTGAAGATGTCTCCTACAATATATGACAACTCAAATGGGACAAGCATCAACTAGACTCCATGTTTGCATATCAAGTTTGATATTTTATACTGTTGCAACCTAAGTAAGTGTTGTAACTAGAATAACAGTATTAAGAGTTCTATTACTGCTATTGCTATCAAATGTTTAGTAACACTTGGATATTCTTGTTATTATATTTTTGTTTTGGCTCGTGTTCCAAGCAGGTCACAAGTGATAGGTCTCAAAAGGAGCTACTGCAACGATTGTTCATGTTCTTGTTTTTTTTTATTGTTCTTATTATAAGAGTATTATTCTTGTTTGTTGTTTTCCCTTGTTGTTGCTCTTGTTCTAGGCAGGTCACAGGTGATAGCTCTAAGAGGGAGCTATAATGATGGTTGCATGAGGCAACATATTAGATGGTCTCTAGTTGAGACATGGAGTAGACTATCCAGACATAGAGTCGTGTACATGATCATACACATCCATGCAATGAAGGAGAAGAGCATGAAGTCATAACCTTCTGACAAGGGTACTTTTGCAGGATACAAAGTATCTCATATGGAGATTAATTGTAAGGAACAAAAGGCTTCGAAGATAATTGTACAGATCCCTCTAGTTCAGTCGATCACTCTTCAGATCATCAGGAAAATTTAGTAGAGCCAGAAGGGCCTACCTAGAATCGTTACAGTGACCAAGAAGAGACCAACAGTGACCATGAAGAGACTACGGTGGTTGTGTACCACTAGTGGTGACTATGTGTCATTGGACAATACTTGTGTAATACTATGGTGGTTGTGTACCACTCGCAGTGATTATGTGTCACTGGACACTAGTTGTGTGCTACTACGGTGGTTGTGTACCACTGGTGGTGATTATGTTTCATTGGATAATAGTTGTGTGATACTACGGTGGTTGTGTACCATTGGCAGTGACTGTGTGGCACTGGAAGTAGTTGTGTGCTACTATAATAGTTGTGTACTACTATGAATTGACAAAAATTGTTTTCCATTGGATGGCATTGATTACCATGGAGACTACCATACCACTTGGAAGTAGTTATGTGCTACTGGTTGATTGCAACATAGTCATGGAGACTGTGACGGATGATTTGAGCTACCGATGGCATGGTAGTATTTGTGTGCTACTAGTTGATTGCAGAGTAGTCAATGGACTACTGGATGAAGATATCACAGAAAGATACTTCCCTAGCTAAGAGAGAGTGTTGATGTTTTAGTAGCTGCAGGAGGTGTTTTCCTCCTAGGCAACTTTTCTTAGAGAAGAAGAAGATTCCAAGAAGTTGCAATAGCAGTTGCAATTACTAGTTGCCAGTGGCACCAACTCTGTGGTGTCAGTTCTAGTGATGCACCTATCTTGGTGCTAGCTCTGTGGTGTGCTATCTTGGTATAAGTTTTGTGGTGTTGATAATTTGTCTACCCTCACTAGGGTTTGAAAAGAAGAAGAGATAAGTATATGTTATCATAGTTCTTCATTGTTGGTTTGCTCTTGTGATTAGAGCTTGTTCATGGTTGTATTGGAATATTCTCTCTAAGAAAAGTTGGCTAGGTTTTTCCCCGAGTTTGGGGTTTTCCCAGGAAAAATATTTGTGTCCTCTTGTGCTTATCTATCTATTGCTTATATATATATTCTAGTATATGATTATGGAATGTTAAAAAGATGATAAAAATGTTATGGTAAATCTAATGTTAACGAAACTAATGAAAATCTAACAAAAAGAAGGTAGGTTAGAGAAAAATATGAATTCCTCACCAACCCAACACTTGTTCATTACCACACCAAACCCTAGGGCTGTGGTTCTTCTTCCTCTGTCTGTCCATGAGATAACCTTCATTGTTTCACCAAACCCTTAACTCTGCATGAGAGAATAATCGAATCTTTTAGTTTAACTTACAATCACCTCAACTTAAAATGCTTGTTGACGACACAAATATATAATCATCTTTAACCCTGGCCTGAGAAGATTGAAAAAGACCAACTATGGCCGATTTGAATCCAATACATGTAGCATGGTATCCATAGAAGAGAAGTTGGGTTGGAGAAACATTCATAATCCTTAACAACTACACACTTGTTTACACTTGTTTGTGTCAAAAATCCTCTTATAAAACATTAATACAAAAGTTGAAGATGGTGAACAAAAACATGGAACTTGTCTGCCTTATTCTTACCTTTTTTACTTATGCACATGCTTAGGTGTCCACTGACAAATACGAATCTCCACGCTACAACTTGTAGTCATTAATCTCCAACTTACATTGTACATGCAATTACGCACATGTGACAATTGGTTGATACATTAATCTACAAGGATGGATACATTAATCTTCACGGCCCAAGCTGTAATAGATTTGATTTAATATTAATTGCATCACGTGAGGGCATAAGTGAATCGTGACCATGATGGACAGTTCCTACTTTCACCCTTTGTATGAAATTTTAAAATTTACTTTACACTTCCTAAAAATACTAGCAAAAACAAAAATAAACTTTTTTTTATGGGTATATTTTTAATCCTACTTTTAGGGCGGGTTGGAAGGCTTTTGACGGATTGTGATGGGCTTAATTTTGACCCTTGGTCTCCAACCCTATGCCATTTAGGACTCTAAAGGTTGAGTTAACGGTGAATGGGACACACTAGGTGGCACTTTATAGGCACTTCTTAAACTTCGCAACCCTTATCCGCAATGATGTATACTATGTGTCACTATGTATGTTGTTGAATGTGCCATTGTCGTTGGTTGTGTATATGTGTTAATGTGTATGGATTTGGATTCGTGATGTCTATTTCCGTGTGTGTCAATGGATGTACACGATGATATATATGTTATTAGTCCCTGCCAAAGGCTTGGGACTATAGCAATGAGTTCATTGTTGATTTGACATTAATTTATGGTTGACTTTAAAAAAATTCAGAAATTCTAATGTTTAACTTAGGAAGTTTTAATTCATATATTTTAAAATAAATAAAAAAATATAGTTGTTACAATTTTATTGGCTAATAACTTTGAAGTGTTATTGCCAGCTTCACTTCTTCCAATACTTGAATTAATATTTATTTCACTTCTTCCAACTGCCACTCTTAACTCAATTACTCATTGTCCTTGTCCTTGTTACATTGAAGTGACCTAACCTTCAGTCCTTTCACGCTCTCCCATTCGTCTTGTTTTATTAGCATTGAAAATTTGTGTCTTTGTCGTTCCTTTTCCGAGGGAAGTCAATAATCGCTGACGCGATTTGGGGGAATTTGGGGTGGAATCCTTATCAGACTTGACTAACATTACAGTCGGATGGATAAGAACTGGGAGATGTGGATGGATCTCTATCTGTGTGTAATTTTTATGTAAGATTTTAGATGCTGGAATCCATGGCCTAAGCCTGTTTGAGTTTGAGTTTTGGACACAGAGCAGCGGAGATTGAAATAAGGAAAAATGGTGGTCAGCGGGCCGAAGCAAGGCAGGGCTGAGCTCTATGAAGGGCATATTACTGCATATGTGATATTGGCATGCATAGTTGCTGCTACAGGAGGTTCGCTTTTCGGCTATGATCTTGGAGTTTCAGGTAAATTTTCTTCTCAAAATCTTCCAGGAAAAGCCTTTGTTTGAATTTTCCTTTAAATGTGCTTTGACCGGTATGCGAATAGTTCTCAGCCTGAATCTGATTAGCGAAGTAGTTGTATTTGAACGAAATAACCATGATCCGCCTGGTTCTAGAGCGATCATTGAGTCCAGAGACCGTTCAAAGTTTGTTGTCGAAAATAGTAATAGCACAGTGGCTCTACCAAAAATAATTTGCATGCTTGAACTTAAAGGATTTGAAATTTTATTTTTTACTTTCCTTCAAACTAGCTTTACCTTTTGCAGTTCAATTCGGCCTCTCTTTATTAGATCAGGCAGGTGGCACCCAACATTCGGTTATATTCGTGCAGAACTATGGCCGTTGCACATCTGGAACCCTTTCATCGGAGAGCATTACATTCTAGTGGCAGAGATCTTCATTACACGCCTTACAAACCACAAGAAAGATTACGATCAGATTCTCTGTTTCTGTTTCGTGATACCGCCATGTCGTCTCAGTGAAATCGCCAGGTTTTGGGAAGCTTAGCAATTTCTTTTTTCACATATTTTGTATGCATTTTTTCAGTTGAATACAGTGCCATGCAGGTATTGTTCATTGTGATAGCTGACGGATCTTTTGGCCGTGCAGAATGACGGGGAGAAGGGGTTCAAATACCTTGGATTTTTCCATGATGTCGCTCAGAAGGCGACGGCTCATCTTTCTAGTATCTATGGGTACGCCAGAGAGAATTTGAGGCCTCTAAGGGTTTATGCTATGGAGGGAGCTGTTAAGTTTTTTGTTAACCCCGTCTATCAGAAGGTCGAAGGAAAGCCTTTGGAGATTCTGCAATTCGCAGATAAAAAGGTATGTCGGTTGCCTTTTCCTTCTAACCATGAAACAACAATTTATTTTCTTTAGATTTTACTCT
>SNQJ01S0023557.1:32847-61954 GCA_010110895.2 Picea sitchensis | reverse complement strand
CAAGTGGGCTCAACCCCATATATTCTAGATTCCTCTATGAAACTTTTCTCCTAGTAAGTTTCCCACCAATGTTTGACATGGGGGAGAGCCTTAAGGAGTGCGAAGGTGATATTTTCCCTGTCGAAAAAATTATGAACAGAGAAATAACCTTTTAGCAGATTTAACCCTTTTTCTAGGGCATCCACATCTATCTAACCTTGAAACACATGAATATCAAAATTATTTTGTAACTTGAAAGGAGAGGTGCCTCAAAAGTGGTCGCTTGATGAATATGCTCCTGCTGATATCGATTGGCATTGAAGGATGTGGGAAAAATTCTCCATCATTTCGTCCCTTTGTCACGTGAGAGCTTGCTCAAGCAACATATTAATAAAATCTTCTGGTCCATCATTTTTCTTTTCTTTTGTCATGGAGGGTTTCTTGGGCGTGCGAGAGTGATTGTTCTCAATAGAGACAAGCTCGAGACCCAACTTTCTATACTCGGACCTTGTCGACGACGTGCACTGAAAAACGATCAAGAACAACCTGCTTTGATACCATTGATCCAGATTATTTTCAGCATGAAATGAGAGTGGATATATAATAAAGAAATGTACAAAGATATATCAGATATCCAATAATATAACAGGGATATATCATAGATATAACCATAAACACAAAGACACAATAATACACAATTTATATTAATGAGCGAAATGTACAAAACAATATAAATACAGAGTGAAAGACTAGATAGAATGGTGGAAACTTATCTCTGAGAAGAGATGTGATGGCTACGCTCATTCGCAAGAAGATGATTGTTACAATGGGGCTCCAAAGGATTTTCTGACATAAATAAAATCCAAAACCCTAACCCTGGAAGAGTAAAAGCCAACAATTTTGTGGACCCTATTTTGGGTAGTTTGGTGTATCAACTTCCCGAGAGCGTAACTTTGGCATACAATCTTCATTTTGGGTGCACAATAGCTCATTGGAAAGGTATCAATGAGGAGATTCATTTTGGGGGCTCAATAAAAGCCTCTAAATTTAATTGAGGTGCCTGATCATGAAAAATTATCGTTTAGGCCCTCAAAATGGCCCCGAAAATTTAGGACTAGAAAAATTGCTAAAAATAGTAAATTGCCAACAAAATGTTTTGAGCTAGTTGAAATAGGTGGGTGGCCACCAATATCCACCTAGATCAATCCTCCCTCCTTATTAAGTAGTGGTATCCATTGCGTTGAGTTTCTGGGGGAGAGGGGAAAGCACTTGTTGAATTTGAATCTTGGTGAAGTGCTTTCCTTGTGTTTGTTGAAAGTTGTCATGAACCTGTTGTTGGAGGGGTTGAATATGTTCAACCAAACTGTTGTATCTTGGCTTGAATAGACAATGTGTAGGCACTGTTATTGCCAAATCTGTACTTACCCAAAATCCAAGGCAAGTGAAATCAAGATTGGTGTAACATGTAGTGACCTATCACTATCACCTTAATAGGAAACCTCTTTCTATTTAGGAGTATATTAATGTACCCCATGGGAGACATCCCTAATGACCTGAGGGTTTGAGAAGGCTAAGGCCAAAGTATAATAAAGTCCCCTCGCTCTCATAGGTCACTCAATTTCAAAGGGTTCTTTTATGTCTTATAAAGATGAAGCAAATGAATAATATTGTGTACTTGCCTAGAACAAGACAACAAAATAGAAAAAGGGAACTTTCCAAGTACCAAAATGATATTAATGCTTCATAAGACAATGAACTCTTAAAAAAAATACTAGTTGATATAAAATTGCAGCAGTACAACTGTTTACAACAACAATGATAAATTTGTAAGAGCCACAATAATTATGCTCCAAAATGCTTGAGAAAAGACTAGAAATAGTAGCTTTAACTAGGCAAATTGATATTAGATAGTCACAAGCAGATTTAGCAATGTCTAGCTAGTAATATATGTCACTTTTGAGGCCAACTTATTGTTAGATGGATCTAGCAATATTTTGCAACAACAAGAAGTTGGTTAGTGAATTAGGCTAATCTAAGGTTAGTAGGAGTTAGTGGATGTTCCAAAGAATATAGTTTGAAAATAGTTTGATCAATCAATCACTAGTAGTGAATAGACTAGTGCCTTCTAGGGTAATGGAGTCAATGATAGCAACAACAACTCTTAGAGGGAAATATTAATTATAATAATTAGTCAAAGGAGGTGGAGAAGATGAGAGAGGTGTTGGTAACCCAAGGCCTCAAACATCCAAGTCCTAGAGATAATTGTTGGAAAGTAAGGAAACTTAATACCTAGCAATTTCTCTTTTCCTTAGACAATTTGAAATAAAATATGCAATAGGAAATGTAAGTAGGGTTACTAGAGTGCTACAATGGTAGGGATCTAGTATCTACTTATAGATAAGTTGCTCTTTGAGAAATTTAAACAAGTGGAAAATTATAGAGAAAAAGATAATAACTTATGTCTTTCTCCTAGGGTTTCAAGCAAGCAATTTCATAATCTTTAATATGAAACAAGTAAATTCACCATAATCATTCATTCAAAATGAAGAAATTCAGATTTTCTACTTACTTCATCAAGAATAATCAAGCTCAAACCCTAGTTGAAGATCTTCCACCATGAAAATAGCCAAGAAACACCAAATATTAGCCTCCTCCAAGAAGTGCGCCTAAAATTTTGGCCAATAACCCTAAAAGAGGGCGCAAATTTCATACTTCACCACTTGTGTGATGAAAGATGATGATAAAAATGAGAGTTTTTCTCTCTTATTTATGCAGTTTCAATTACCTTTAATTAAAGTTAGGTCATAAAAGGCCGACATGGCCAAATTACATTAAAATCTAGTTTTTCACATAAATGACAACAATTAAACCCTAATTTCATTTTCAAGGGTGACATCATGCCCTTCTAGGGTGACATTAGGCCCCCAAGGTGGAACGCTAGGCCTAAAATGAAAAACATTTGGCCTCTAAAGGCCCTAAATGCTGCCACACATGGCAACTATCACCAAACTGCCCTCATAAATGCAAACCTTGACTAGATGACATCTAGGGTCAAAATGTTGACGTTAGGGGCCCTCAAGGGTCAATGTCCTGGTGGAAATGCAAGACCCCACTGGGTCTAGGTCTGTTGGAGCGTCTCGGGGGAAACACCCCTCTTTCTTCCTGGTATAATCCTCTGGTGTCTCTCTACCCCTGGCTGGGTTCTCAACATCCATCTGTGAGATTTCAGCGCCATGGAGGTCCAAGCTAATCATTCCCCCATATGTACCTGTTCGTTGGGCAAGGTCCTGCAGCAAAAATAAGTACACCCTCCATGGGATCATAAGTCACAAGTATCATAGCAATGTCAATCACATCTAATAATCAAATTACCCAAACATGTGCATCAAACCCCGTTTACCCAGACAAATGCTCAAAGACCTTATGCAGTTTAACAAGTTAGGTTTGGAGAAGGTCTCAGGATGTCCTATTGGGCTAATCCTCCTTAAGTTTGGGGTGTTTCTAGGTGAGAACCAATCTAGGTCATGTAAGTGTGTGTGAAGTGGCACATTGGAAATGTTTGGGCAAAGGGCGCAGTGATAACAGGGAAATGTATGTCTTGCCTGTGGGTGCCTCTGTAGAGGGAAATATGCACATTATCATGGATGCCATTGTTTCCTATCCCATTCAATGAATTTTGTTCTTAGTCTTATTTATTTTGGTCTTTTTTCTTTTCAAGGGAAAAGCTGGGGGACACTGTCCTGACGTGGTGACCAGAGGTGACAACGTTACCCACAAGAATTTCACGGAAATGAGAAGGATGGCTCGTGATGAGACCCCCTTTCTCTTGGTTATGCCACCAAGAGCCACTACCCTGGTTTGGTGACTATATAGATGGCAGTGTGATACCGCTACATGCCCATGGACCTAATAGGTTGGTTCATGATGAGACCTCCCATCCACCAACTAGTACCTTGAGTTTTGATTTATCTTATGGGCCCCCTTTTCTTACTAAGAAGCTCTTTATTGCTTTCTCGGGAATCCCTGGGTGAAGCATCTCAAAGGTTTCATTTTTTCTTTTAACTCTTTCCAGCTACTTTTACCCCTTGGGCCTTTAGCCCCTTTTTCTCACAAGGCAAGGTATAACCCTTCCTAGCGTAGCAAACCCAATGCCCGAACCAAGATGGGGGAAGATGAGAGGAATAATGATGTAAAGTGGTAAGTATGGAGGGAATGGATGATAAAATTTCACAGATCCATCCAGTGGCAACTCATCCTAAAGGGGAATCAACTTACTAGGACATCATGTCACCCTCCCAGGTATGAACAAGTTAAAGAGCATAATTTCCAAGAAAACGTTATGAAATGAAGGAGAATTAAATGCAACATATTGAAGTGCTTCAAAAATAAGAGTGACACATACCATGATACCCAGACTCATTACCTCATGGAGAAAGACTTACTGCTACTTTAGGACCAGGATGGTGGGATGGATGTTGCTGCTGCTGATAGGTGGGYTGCACTGAAAAAATKATGGGCCCTCCAGGGCCATGCTCCAAGTCATCTGGCTCTCGACACTCCATGTATAGGACATGTGGGCCTCAATACATGATATCCTTAGTTATCCATAGGATAGGGGATAACATCTGGCTCTAAGTCGGGGACATGTGCTCACCGTAGAGCGCATGCGATCCTTAACATCTATGGCACGACCTGTATCTGCTAGATCTCAACAAATGTATCATTAATAATTAGGGTGGTGATATTACCCCTCTCTCATATATAATATAGTGGAATAAAAGTAAGCATGCATATATACAAAATGAAAGAATTCAAAACGAAATTACACGACACTAGCATGATAAGCATATGGTATATACAATAGATGCAAATGCCTAACTTACATGTACTTACCTGTCATGCCGCTGGCAGGAAGTAGCGCTTGATGTGTATAGAATTCATAGGTATGTTCAAAGCTTCTCCTTCAAGTGTTGCTAAGTTAAAACAATTTGTTCCTGCCTAACTCATGATTTTGTAGGGACCTGTCCATAATCCTTACAACTTCTTGTGCATACCAGGTTTCTCCCTTCTTTTATCCCATAACAACACTAAGTCTCCTTCTGTGAAACCTCTTTATTTTTCTTTATGATCAACGGTGTTCTTAACTTTCTCTTGATTCTTCGCCATTTGACTTAAGGCAACCCTCTTGAATTCATCCAACTGGTTAATTCACCCTTGGATTGCTTCTTCTTCTGTGGTGTATTGTTGAACGAAACATAGGATAGGGATTTGGAGATTCACAGGTAGTTTAGCCTCCAACCCATACACTAGTTCAAAAGGGGTTTTTGCTATTGAGGTCTTTGTTGTTATTCAATCTACCCACAGAGCATACTTGATCTTGCTATCCCAGGCCTTCTTGTTCTCTCCCACAACCTTCTTAATGACATTCATGAGGATCTTATTTCTTGATTCTGGCAGGTCATTCCCTTGTGGGTAGTAGTTTGACGAATGAGACAGAATTATACCATACTTGAAACAAAATTATGCTAAGGCAAGGGACATGAAAGCTTTTGCATTGTGAGTGGTAATTTTGGACGGTACCCCAAATATTGTTATGATTCATTCTTCCAAAAAGTTCATGACCACCTACTCAATGGCTTTCTTTGTGGGAATAGATTCTACCCACCTGGTAAAATAATATGTGGTGGTCAAAATACATCGATAACCGTTACTTGAATTATCTTTAAACTCACTAATAAAGTATAAACCCCACTATTGAAAAGGAGATTCTACCACTATGGGTTTCAAAGGTTGTGCTAAGAGTTTTTGTTTACCTTCACAGTATTGACAAGGTTGACATGATCGAACATATTAGTGAGTATCAACAAACAATGTTTGCCAATAATATCCGACTCTTAAGATCTTGTGTGCGGTAGTACGAGCAGCGAGTGCCCGCCACAATACCCCGAGTGTAATTCCTTTAGTAGTTTGTTAGCCTCTTCTTTGCTCACACATATAAGGAGAAATCCGTCTAGGTCCTTCCAGCCAAGACCATCCTCAGTCAAATAATACTTCATAACTTTGAGTCTTAGAGCTCTTATTTTATAATCTACTAGATGTTCTGGGCATGATAAGTTCCCGAGGTAGTATATTATGTCGGAATACCATTCATCATGTTCTAACTCACTCACCACCACATTCACTTGTTCATTTTCTCCCATTTTTATAGCTTCTTAGTTGCTCTCAGTCAACATTTGGGCTAACCCTTGTCCCTTTATAATCTTTGTGGGTTTTATTTCTAAGTCATACTCTTGGATTTTGGAAACCCACTTACCCTTAGCACCCATACAATCTTGTTGTGACAAAACATCCTTTACTGCCGAGTAAGGGACATAAGCCTTAATCTTGTTATAGCCCACATAGTTTCTAAAATGCTTGAGGGATTTCACCAAGGCAAAAGCTTGTTTTTCAGTAATTGAATAATTTAGCTCTGAATCCCTAAGGACTTTACTCATGAATGCAATAGGATGTTCATGGTCATCAACGTCTTTCTGCAATAAGACACATGCGATAATATCTTGAGAAGCAAAAGAGAATATCATGAAATCTCGTGAATAATCAGGACTAATCAGAACTAGGGCTTGGGAAATGGCATCTTTTATATCTTCAAAATATTGAATGGCCTTGTCATCCCACCTGAATGCTATGTCCTTTTTAAGTAATGCACTCATGGGTTTTATTCTTTTGTTAACGTTTGGGACAAATCTTCGAATAAAGTTTATTTTTCCAAAGAATGATTATAGGGATTTTTTGTTGGCAGTGGGGCACACATCTTTGATGAATTGCATCCTCTCTGGGTCTACACAAATCCCTCCCTCTGAGACTATGTGTCCCAACAAATTTCGCTTATCTATCCATAAAATATACTTTTTAGGGTTCAAGGAAATACCATATTTCCTAAATCTTTCAATAACAATTCTGAGGTGTGAGTTGTGGTCTTTTCTTTCCTTTGACACGACCGTGAGATCATCTTGGTAAATTTCTATAATTTTCTGAATAAGATCCCTAAAATCAAAGTCCATTGCTCTTTGAAAGGTTGAACCTGCATTCATAAGGCCAAATGGCATTCTTAAATACATGAATGTTCCCCATGGTGTGGTAAATGTCATTTTGAGTAGTACTTGGTTGTATCCATAAAATCTATCTAGCATGGACATCATGCCTGCCCCTATGAACATTTGTAGTAAGTGTTCCATATTTGGGAGGGGGTAATTGTCTTTCAAAGATAGTTGGTTAAGGTTTCTAAAGTCTACGCATAGAAGGATGTCACCACTTTTATTTTGGACAACCACCAAATTGGACCTCTACGATGAATATCTAATGGGGGCTATGATACCAACATCTACCATATTTTGAAGTTCCTTCTGTATTTGGATTGCCAACTTAGGATTGATATGCCTTAGTTTTTGTCGGAAAGGTTTGGCTCCTTCTGTCAAAGGTATAACATGTTGGATGGCATCACCCCTATAATCCCTTAAGTCATCATAAGTCCAAGAAAAGGTATCCTTCAACTATCTTATGAGGTCAAGTATCTTGTTTCTCTCTTTTTTTGTGGTACCTTTCCCTATTTTTACCATTCTTGGATCCATCTCAGTGCCAATGTTGAATTCTAAATCTTCGTCTGTTTGTTGTTTGGGGTTTTTTCCTTTGTAAACATCGTGTCTATCAAAGAGTTGCTCTAAAGGGATGCACCCTTTCGGTAGAGTGCTATTTTGGAAGTTCACTACGTCCAGGTCCATGGAATCAACTAAGAAGTTTACTTGTGAATTGGTGAATTCTCTACTATTTTCCATGAATCTAAGGATTTGATTATCATCTTCAAAGACCTGCCAATGTTCTAAGTTATCAGGGATCGATGGTCTAAATAGGACCTCGTTTTTGCACAATTTTAGGAGGGCACCCTCACAAGGTTGCAAAGTAGATGTTGAGACAACCAAAGTATCTGCTACATAATTTAATTCTCTGGGAACTGCTTCGATTGATACTGCTTCAAAGGATTTTGCAACAGATCTTGCAAAGTCTCGGTACCTTTTTAGTCTCTCATTCTTTGCGACAAAGTTTAACAAAACTTATGATACTATTAGGTCTGAATCTCCTATAAACCTCAAGTGCGTGATACACTTATCAATTTCTAGGTTAAGACCTATAACCAAAGCCTCATATTCAACAATCTTGTTTGTGCAATGACATTCAAGTCTATAGGAGTAGTAGTAAGTTTCCTTAGATGGGGTGGTTAGGACAATGCCTGCCCCTAAACTTGAGCTCGAATGAGCACCATAAAATTCTAAGGTCCATATTCCTCCGAGTGTTTTGCTAAGTTCATCCTCAAATTTTCCTCCTTGGACAAACCAACTTTCCACCCCATTATTCACACAAAGGAGTTGATTATTGGGTTCTTTGGGAGTTTCAATGAGGCATCCAATGATGGGTTCCTTGTGAAGGGTAAAAAATCCTCTTTCGGGATGGGGTATACTAGCTTTGGACCCTTGGTCTTAGAAGCTTTCAGTTAGTTTTCCTATCAAGTCCTTGCAGACTAAAATCCCCCAACTGTTTAATGTTTCTATCACCATTACATCGATCTTAAAGGAGACATCAGGGCAAGCATGAAAGGCAACACTTAGGTCTTTGATAATACCTTGTGTAAAACCATCTTGTGTATTTTGTTGTGATATATTGAGACCTAGTTGGTACATAACCCTTTCAGTCATAATGTTTCTAGGGGTATCTGGGTCAAAAACAAAATTATGGAGAAGGAAATCATTGATTTGGAGGGTAACATAAAAAGGTGCAGGCTCACTGTATCTTGTTCCAATGTTCCCAACATGATAGATAACGTGTGAATCTTCTTCACAATCATATTCTTTAGTGATTTGTGAAGGTAAGTATTTAAATTTTTCAACTTCAATATCTTCAAAGGTATCTTGAGGGAGGTTCAAATCCTCAGGGGGATCATGTCTGTGTGAAAACAAGGAAGCATCTTCCATGTTTGTAAAACCCGTGCTCCATTTTCTAGGAAAGGTTTCATTTTCTACCTCTAGAATATCTGGGAAGTCACGCTCTCATTCTTCCATGATTTCCTCATTCAGCCCTAATATGTCATCTTTGTTCAAAGTATTGACCCGATGAATGGAATTTTCGAACCTAATATTTTCTTCGACCTGGCAAGCAACCTCTTGTGCTTCCCTGAGGCTTACTTGGAATCATTTCTTGAGGGTAAATTGTAATTTTCCTTCAAAGGAGTTTAAATAGTGTTGGAGAATAGTGTTCTCTTGGTGAAATTTGGGCTAAAATCGACCAATTAGGGTGTTGAAACTATCATTAAATTCCCTAACATTTTCGTCATTTTGTTTGCAAATTTTGAGGTATTGGGAATAAAGGGAAGCCATACTTTCCACAACACCCGATATTTTCAAGAAAACTTGTTCTAAATCTTCAGGTGCTGTGAAGCTTCTGCTTGGGAGTGCATTACTCCAATCTCCGGTGCTCCCAGTGAGTGAGGCCAAGAATATTCTCATAAATGTGTCAGGATGTTCTTTCCCAGATTGATGGAACTCATAACTCTCATAAAATTTAGTCCAATGTACATTGCCACAAGCCTATACCTCTCCCAAGAATTTGGGTAACCAAGAGTCAACATCCTTTGGGAGATCATGTAATCCTCCCTGGATATTAGCCAAGTCTAAAGGGATAAAAATTTCTTCGGGGGACCATTTAGGAGAGGCCACAGGGATGACGAGGATCAAAGGATAATAAGGTGTATACTAATGCCCGCTACAAGTCGTCATCGGTGGAGTTTCCAAATAATATTCTTAATATTATCAAAAGGATGAGGGGATCACCCTTAGTGGAGTCACCATGTAAGCTTTGTAAGATAAAGGATTTGAGAAAAAGGCTTGTCGAAAAAGTGTCGTCTTGAGGAATATTGACTCAGTGTTCCGCGAAAACAATGCCAAAATGTTATCGCACAATCTGTACTTTCCCAAAATCCAAGGCAAGTGAAAGCAATATTGGCGTAACAGGGAGTGACCTATCACTGTCAACTTAATAGGAAACCCCTTTCTATTTAGGAGTATATCAATGTACCCCAGGGGAGACATCCCTAGTGACCTAAGGGTTTGAGAAGGCTAAGGCCAAAGTATAAGAAATTCCCCTCCCTCTCACATGTCACTCAATTTCAAAGGTTTCTTTTATGTCTTATAGAGATGAAGCAAATGAATAATATTGTGTACCTTCCTAGAACAAGACAACAAAATAGAAAAAGGGCACTTTCCAAGTACCAAAATGATATTAATGCTTCATAAGACAATGAACTCTTAAAAAATATACTAGCTGATATGAAATTGCAACAATACAACAATTTACAACAACAATGATAAATTTGTAACAACCACAATAATTATGCTCCAAAATGCTTGAGAAAAGACTAGAAATAGTAGCTTTAACTAGGCAAATTGATATTAGATAGTCACAAGCAGATTTAGCAATGTCTAGCTAGCAGTATATGTCACTTTTGAGGTCAGCTTGCTGTTGTTAGATGGCTGTAGAAATCTTTTGCAGCAACAACAAGTTGCTTAGTGAATTAGGCTAATCTAAGGTTAGTAGGAGTTAGAGGATGTTCCAAAGAAGATAGTTTGATAATAGTTTGATGAATGAATCATTAGTAGTGAATAGACTAGTGCCTTCTAGAGTAATGTAGTCAATGATAGCAACAACAACTCTTAGAGGGAAATAACAATGATAATACTTAGTCAAAGGAGGTGGAGAACATGAGAGAGGTGTTGGTAACCCAAGGCCTCAAACATCCAAGTCCTAGAGATAATTGTTGGAAAGTAAGGAAACTTAGGCCCTAGCGATTTCTCTTTTCCTTAGACAATTTGAAATAAAATATGCAATAGGAAATGTAAGTAGGGTTACTAGAGTGCTACAATGGTAGGGATATAGTATCTACTTATATATAAGGTGCTCTTTGAGAAATTTAAACAAGTGGAAAATTATAGAGAAAAATATAATAACTTATGTCTTTCTCCTAGGGTTTCAAGCAAGCAATTTCATAATCTTTAATATGAAACACGTAAATTCACCATAAGCATTCATTGACAATAAAGAAATGCAGATTTTCTACTTGCTTCACCAAGAATAATCAATCTCAAACCCTAGTTGAAGATCTTCCACCATGAAAATAACCAAGAAACACCAAAAATTATCCTCCTCCATGAAGTGCGCCTAAAATTTCTACCAATAACCCTAAAAGAGGGCGCAAATTTCATACTTCACCACTTGTGTGATGAAAGATGATGATAAAAATGAGAGTTTTTCTCTCTTATTTATACAATTTTAATGACCTTTAATTAAAATTAGGTCATAAAAAGGACAACATGGCCAAATTACAATAAAATTTATTTTTTCACATAAATGACAACAATTAAACCCTAATTTCATCATCAAGGGTGACGTCATGCCCTTCTAGCGTGACATTAGGCCCCTAAGGTCGAATGTTAGGCCAAAAATGCAAAACGTTTGGCCTCCAAAGGCCCTAAATATTGTCACACGTGCCAACTGGCACTAAACCACTCTCATAAATGCAAACCCTGACTACATGACGTCTAGGGTCAAAATGATGATGTTAGGGGCCCTCAAGGGTCAACGTCCTGGTGGAAAGGCAAGACCCCCCTTGGTCTAGGTCTACCAGAGTGTCTCGAGGGAAACACCCTTCTTTCTTCCTGGTGGAATCCTCTGGTGTCTCTCTGCCCCTGGTTTGGGTCACACCATCCATCTGTGGGCTTTCATCTCCATGGAGGTCCAAGCTAATCATTCCCCCATATGTACTTGTCCACCGGGAAAGGTCCTGCAACAACAAAAATTATGCCCTTCGGTGTCTCATAAGTCACATGTATCATAGCAGTGCCAATCACATCTAATAATCAAATTACTCAAACATGTGCATCAAACCCCCTTTACCCAGACAAATGCTCAGAGATGTTATGCAGTTTAACAAGTCAAGTTTGGAGAAGGTCTTAGGATGTCCAATTGGGCTAATCCTCTTTAAGTTTAGGGTGTTTCCAGGTGAGAACCAATCTAGGTCATGTCAGTGTGTGTGAAGTGGCATAGGGGAAATGTTTGGGCAAAGGGCGCAATGATAACAGGGAAATGTAGGTCTTGCCTGTAGGTGCCTCTGTAGAGGGTGAGCTGCACCTTATCATGGATACCATTGTTTCCTATCCCATTCAATGCCTTTTGTTCTTAGTCTTATTTCTTTTGGTCTTTTTTCTTTTCTAGGTAAAAGATGGGGGACATTGTCCTGGCGTGGTGACCATAGGTGACAACGTTACACACAAACATTTCATGGAAATGAGAAGGATGTATAATGACGAGACCCCATTTCTCTTGGTTATGCCACTAAGAGCCACTACCCTGGTTTGGTGACCAGATAGATGGCAACTTCATACCGCTACATGCCCATGGACCTAATAGGTCCGCTCATGATGAGCCCTCCCATCCACCAACTAGTACCTTGAGTTTTGATTTATCTTATGGGTCCCCTTTTCTTACTGAGAAGCTCTTTATTAATTTCTTAAGAACCCCTGGGTGAAGCATCTCAAAGTTTTCATTTTGGATTTTAACTCTTGCCAACTACTTTTATCCCTTGAGCCTTTAGCCCCTTCTTCCCACAAGGCAAGGTACAACCCTTCCTAGCATGGCAAACCCAATGCCCGAACCAGGTGGGGGAAGATGAGAGGAATAATGATGGAAAGTGGTAAGTACGAAATGAATGGACGATGAAATTTCACAGACCCACCCAATGGAAACTCATTCTAAAGGGGAATCAACTTAGTAGGAAATTATGTCACCCTCCTAGGTATGAACAAGTTAAAGAGCGTAATTTACAAGAAAATGTTATGAAATGAAGGATAATTTAGTGCAACATATTCATGTGCTTCAAAAATTAGAGTGACACATACCATGATACCCAAACTCATTACCTCATGGAGTAATACTTATTGCTACTTCAGGACCAGGCTGGTGGGATGGACGCTGCTGCTACTGATAGGTGGGCTACTCTAAAGAAAATATGGGCCCTCAAGGGCCATTCTCAATTCATCTGGCTCTAGACACTCCATGTCTAGGACCTGTGGGCCTTGAGACATGATCTCCTTATTTATCCCTAAGATAGGGGATAACATGCACCATTGTAGGTGAAGAAACAATATATTCTTTCTCTTCTACAATCTAATTCTATTGGATAGAAAGGTCTTGGAACAAGGTTGCAATGGTTGCATTGTCCTTCTGTTAACCTTTTGAATAGATTGTCAAGAGGCTGAATATTGTAGTATGAGATATTATTGTGGCATTGTTTTGGTGGGACAATAGTCATAACTACCTCTGGTATCCTGTAGAGATGACCCCCCAGAGTAACAATGACACTACGGGGTCGACACTCATAAATAACAAGGTGCTTCCACATATATAGCTGGCCCAAAAGAACATCACATACATCCAGTGGGGAAACATCACATAATACCTCATCCTTGAAGGGTTGGATGCCGCATGGCAATCGACACTGCTAGCTGACACATAGATCTCATCCATGGTGAAGCCACTCGATGTTGTAAGGTTGTGGGTGTGGTGTTATCGACAATACCAATTGTTTGACAAACTCTGTTGAGATGAGGTTCTTTTGGCTTCTGCTATGAATAATAAAATGCAGCAGGGTCCCCTTCACTCACATATGTGAATGAAAAAGGTGCCCCCCCTCTTTAGGATCTTCTGGTTCTTCTGGTTGAATTGTTGTAGTCGCAACAATAATAGTGGGGTCTGTGTTGATGATCTGTCTTCTCCCATTATTTTCTGAATCAGATTATGAATCAAGGTTTAGCTCATTTTCTTTGATCTTAGACACCAATGATTGTTTTGAGCGACACTCATCAGTGTTGTGCCAAGGGATTTTGTGGAAATCACACCACTTTCCAATTTCCTTCTTCGTCTTTGCATTACCCTTATTTTCCTATGGCTTGGACTAGTTTTTTGGAGGCTAGTTGTTAGGGCCGTCTTTACCATACTTTGGTTGTTGTGTATTTGTAGACCCAAACTCCTGTTTCTTCTGGTGCCTAAATTTATGTTCGATTTTGATAGCATATAGACAGACAAATCCCAGTGATGAGATGTCCATGAAATCTATTTCAGTTTTGATGTACCTATGTAGAGCCCCACGATATTTCATAACCAGATGCCGCTCTAATTATTTGATACCCAGCTTAGTGTGAAAGGTACATAATGTATTTGTGAACTCTGACACTATTTGTCCCCTCTCTTATCGCAGTGTGGTCCATCTCGTGTATTAGTTATCATAATTACCAACAAGGTAATATTGTTCCTTGACCGCTTCCACAAAAAAATCCCAAGTGGGCTTGACCCCATATATTCTAGACTCCTCTATTAAAGTTTTCTCCCAATAAGTTTCCCACCAATGTTTGACATGGGTGAGAGCCTTAAGGAGTGAGAAGGTGATATTTTCCCTGTCGGAAAAATTGTGAACAGAGAAATAACCTTCTAGTAGATTTAACCATTTTTCTAGGGCATCCACATCTAGACGATCTTTAAATACAGGAATATGAAAATTAAATTGTACCTTGAAAGGGGAGGCTCTTGCAAAGTGGCCGCTTGATGAAGATGCGCCTATTGTTATCGACATGTGTTGAAGGATGTGGGCAAAATTATCCACCATTTTGTCCCTCTATTGTGTGAGAGCTTGCTCAAGCAACAAATTAATAGAATATTCTGCTCCATCATTTTTATTTTGTTCCACCATGGAGGGTTTCTTGGACACGTGAGAGCAATTTTCGTCAAGAGAGACAAGCTCGAGACCCAACTTTCTATACTCGGACCTCGTCAGGGACATGCACTGAAAAATGATAAAGAGCATCCTGCTTTGATACCACTGATCGATAATATTTTTGTCACAAAATGAGAGCGGAGATATAATAAAAAAATGTATAGAGATATATCCGATATCCAATAATATAACAGAGGTATATCGGAGATATAACCATAAACACAAAGATATTGTAATGCACAATTTCTATAAATGAGTGAAATGTACAAAACAATAGAAATACATAGTGAATGAGTGGCTAGAATGGTGGCAACTTATCTCTGAGAAGATATGTGACGACTACGCTCATTCAAAAGAATATGATTGTTAAAATGCGGCTCCAAAGGCCATTTTAACATAACGAAAATCCAAAACCCCAACCAAGGAAGATGAAAAGCCAACAGTTTTGTGGACCCTGTTTTGGTAGTTTGGTGTATCAACTTCACGGGGGCGTAACTTTGGCATACTATCTCCGTTTGGGGCGTAGGATAGCTCGTTGGAAAGTTATCGATGAGGAGCTTCATTTTGGGGTTTCATTCAGAGCCTTACACAGTCACTAAGGCGTTTATCAGAAAAAAAACATCTTTTAGGCTCTCTAAATGGCCCTGAAAGTCTAGGACTCGAAAAACTGCTAAAAATAGTAAATTGCCAACAAACTGTTTTGAGACAATTGGGATAGGTGGGTGGCCACCAATATCCACCTATATAAGAATATAAGGGGTTCCATTCTTTTAATATTGTTCTTGTTCCATAGTTGAGAAAAGAATCTAGGAGTGGGTTATTGAAGCATAATAGAGGAGGTGGTAGATTTTGTTACATCCATTTAGGCCATAGTATCCAAGGAAACTCCATAGAGAGTGCCATTTTCTTGTATATGAACTTCTTAATTGAGGAAAAAAACGCAAAGCATAGGCATTACCTTCTAGTTGAGTTTTCTCCCATATTAGGTTTCCTAGGTCACATATTGTGTTTTTTTGTGTGGATGGTGTGTTCATTTGCTTGTTCTTTCATTTTGGTTTCAATTATTTCTGTAATTTGAACACTAAGGTAGTATTAATAAATACAATATCTACGGTAATAAACTACATAATAAAATATTTCAGTACATTGTAAGATCTATTGTGACAAATTGTTTTAATGAAATATCCACAACAATTTACAAATCATACTGGTATCAGAGCAGTTTATTTAGGGTTTTTGTGGGAAGTTGAGGGATCCAAGAATTGGCTTAAGAAGGAATTCATAGAACCCTAGACATGGCGGATGAGTCCAGTTGTAACAACCCTCGAGATGAGGCAGAAGATAGATTTGCAAAGTTAGAAGAACAAATTGTTGATATCTCTCACAACATGGCCCTCCTCATGAAAAATCTAGTGAACAAGTTTGGACCTTTCAAGTAGGTTGGTGGCTCTAACTCAAAAGTTGGATCAGATGAAAAATCAGGAGATAATGAAGACCTAGAAAAGGAGATGATAAAATATCCAAAGAAAGAGCAACCAAGTCCCAATTTCATCACTTCTTTACAATCTTTATTTAAAATGGAAGAAAAAGTGGACATCAAACCCTACCAGAGTGAGTTGTATGATGTTAAGTAAAATAATTGGTTGCAACAATTAGAAGTTTATTTCAGTGTTCATAATATAGAAGAAGAGAAAAATATTTCACTTGCTTGACAAAATTAGAGGGCCATGCAATAACCTGGTTGGAAAGCTACATAAAGACAGTTACGCTTGATGGTGATCCACCAATAACTAAGTGAGAAGTGTTTAAAACCCTCTTTAAGTCCTAGTTATACCCTATTGGGTATGTTAGGGTCTAGTGGATATGGTGGCATCACTTCAAGTAGAGGCAAGGGTAGAGTGTGCAAGAGTTCACCACCGATTTAAAAAAAAAATGTGATTATGTTGGGTATATCTCCCAAGAACCCAAATGTACTCCTTAAGAATATGAGGGGTCTACACAATCATTTTCGAAAGCAAGTGATGCTTTTTAAACCTAGGAAAATTGATGAGGCCTATGTGCAAGCATAACACTTGGAGAATACAAGCCATAAGAAAGGAAAATCAAGTGGTTCCAAACAAAAATACCACGTCCAAGTCATTTTCAAGGAGGGAAAAAAATGGAAGAGAAAGGACAAGAAGAAAATAGCCATTGCACATCAATCCAAGGATCCAATCAACCATTATAATATTGATGGTCACACCAAAGATAAGTGTTGGAAGCTACATCAATATTTGAATCCAAAGAACCATAATAAGGATGCCAAGAATAAGAACCTACTAGCTATGGATCTCGACAAATTGGTAGAGAGAAACTCAAATGTGGATGAAAATATTGTATGCACTACCATGTAGAAGGAGGTGAACGTGAGTAGCCTTCATCACAAGGAAGAAAATGAGATGAATAAAATCTTCCATGTTAAGATCCAGGTCAAAAAGACCAAGGTGGATGCTTTATTCGATTCCAACTCACATGCCAACCTCATAGCAAAAGATTTGGTTGGAAATCTTGAATTGGAAATTCATGATCATCCTAACTCATATTCATTGGGATGAGTAAATAAGTATGTAGAGCTCAAGATCACTAAACTGTGTAAAATAAAATTTTCTGTAAATGTAGATTATATTGATGAAATGGAGGTATATGTAGTACTATTTGATGTGTGTGGTGTTGTGTTTGGAAGCCCCTACATGTATATGAGCAATGAAATCTTCATGAGGAGAACAAACTAGTACCGTGTAATCAAGGACATGAAGTATTTTATCGTCAATGCACAGAAAGGTAAATCCAAGATATCTCTATTAAGTGCTAATCGAGCCAAGAAACTAATTAGTTTTAGCAAGAAGTTTGTATTGCTTTTCTTAAGAGAGAATTAACTAGGTGATGAATCGGTAAAAGTAAAGGCATCTATGGAGGGATGAAATTAAGAGCATAAAGGTTAGTTGGAGGATTTGTTGAGGGAATCAAGATAATTTTTTCAAGAGCCTAAAGGGTTACCACCTAATATGGAAGTGGAGAATAAGATATAGTTCTTGCCTAACTCTCCATTTCCAAATATTGGGTTGTATAAACATTCTATCCTATAAACAGATGAAGTGAAGAAATAATTGCAATAGCTATTGGAGCACGGAGTATTCAACCAAGCACCTCACTTATGGGTCACCAATCATCATAGTACCCAAGAAGGATGGGACTTGGTGAAAGTGTATCAACTACAAAGCTTTGAACAAGATCACGCTCAATAATTGGTACTCTCTACCTAGGATCAATGATTTGTTAGATTGATTGCAGCATGCAAAGCACTTCACCAAGTTGGATCTTAAATTGAGATACCGACATGTATGAGTTAAAGAATAATACACCTAGAATACCACCTCCAGGACAAGGTAAATTCTATTTGAATGGTTGGTAATTCCTTTTGGTTTATGTGATGCACCAACTACATTTATGCCTTTGATGAAATATGTATTGCATCCCTTTTTAGGTTTATTTATGATAGCGTACTTAGATTATATATTGGTTTATATATATACCTAGGAACAGATTGTCTCACATCTCTCACAAGTGTTAACGACTCTAAATAAACATCAACTCTTGGCTAACCATAAGAAATGTGATTTTTCTTAACAATCTTTAGTGTATTTGGGGTTCGTGAATGGATGAGAACTCAAAATAGATATCATGAAGATGGATGCCATCCTCAAGTAGCCAATTCCTCTAATGTAATTGAAATTAGGAACTTCGTTGGTGTACCATAGTACCTATGGAAGTTCATAGCATCATTTTTAGCTGTAGCTACACCATTTCATGCCATAATAGTTTGTGGTAAGAGTTTCCAATGAGGTAAGAATAAATAGAAATATTTTGATGAGATGAAATGGAAGATCAATGAAGCATAGTTTATTGGATTTCCTAACTTGAATAATCCTTTCAAAGAGCATATGGATGCAAGTGGATATGTTATGGGAATAGTCTTAATAATGGGAGGTAAGTTGATATGCTATCATTTTAAATGTTTCATGGTGGAGTCCTGAACTACCTACGTATGATAAGGAACTCTATGCCCTGGTTCAAGCATTTAAGAAGTGGAAGCACTATCTAATGGGAAAGTAAACCATTATCACATTGATCGCTAGCCACTATAGTGTTTGTAGGCCCAAACTGAGCTTAAGCATACCAAACACTACAAGTGGATGGAGTTTTTGTAGCGGTTTCATCTAGTCATCAAATTTAAGAGGGAAACACTAATATGTTGGTAGACATGCTTTCGAGTCCACCCACATCCAATATTATAGATTTGGGAACTCTTATGCACATGGATACTTTTATCCATGATGCATACAAAATACATATATGGAAGATGAGGACTTTAAATAGGTGTTTCAATAGCTACAGGGCCAAATTCATGTAGAAGATGGTGACAATAAGGTGGATTATCATCTCCAGAATGGGTTTTTCTACAAGATAGACAAGCTTTATGTCCCTATATGTGAAATATTGCAGCTTATCAAATAGGCTTACACCTCCAAGGTTGTGATACATTTTTGTGTTGGGAAGATAGTTGGAAACTTATAGAGTTGTGTGTATTGGCCCATAATGGAAGAATATGTAGCTAGGGTTATTAGAGGATGTATACTTTGTTGTACCAACAAGCCTATTAATAGAAAAAAAGGTTTATACCATCTTTACATGTACCCACTAGACCTTGGGATAATTTCTTCATGGATTTTGTGGGGAGTTTTCCAACCACCAGGAAGGGACATGACTATCTGTTTGTGGTAGTTGACAGGTTCAACAAGATGTGCATTCTTATGCATTGTAAAAATACCATCAAAGGACAAGAAGTAAATAAACGTGTTCTTTGAATGGGTCTTGGTGCACTTTGGGATACCAAGGAGCATCCTCTTGGATAGGGATACTATATTTCTTAGTGTCTTATGGAACACGCTTTAGGAGAAGATGGACACCAAGTTGAAGAGATATACAACTTTCCATCCATAGAAATATGGGAAAACATAAGTAGTGAATAGGAAATTGGTTCCAATTTTGAGGAGTTACAATCAAAAGCATCCAAAGACCCGAGATAACAATTTGATTTATATTCAACACTCTTATAATAAAGCAATCCACACTTCTACTAGTAAGTCCCCTTTTGAAAATTGATTCGGGTATTTGTCGCCTTCACCCTTGGATCTTATATGTGTAAAACAAGGAGAAGTGAGGGAAGACATCACAAGAGATGAATTGAAAGAAAAAAAATGTTGACAAGATTAGGCAGATCCATTGGAAAGTATATAAGACATTGAAGAAGTCATAGGAAAAGTACAAGGCCAGAAATGATAAACACAGAATTGAGAAAACATTCAAGGTGGGAGACAAAGTTTGGTTGCATTTGAACAAGGAAAGGCTACATTGTCTTGGTAAGAATATCAAGGCTCTATGGTATGGTCCTTTTGAAGTATTGGATAAGGTGGGTGATAATGCCTATAGACTCAGTCTACCTCCATATATGAAAATTTACATAGTAATGAATGTGGAAAATCTAAAACTCTTTGAGCCTTCCGTGTTCGATAAAGAAAATAAGGAGCAACTTCTACCTACCATAGATGAATTAACACTAGAATCTTAGGGAAAGTTGGTAAAAGATACAGTTTTGCAGAATAAGTCTAGAATTACTAGATAGGGGTAGCATGAACTCTGGAAGATAGGGTTGAAAGGACAACTTCCATGTAAGATCAAATGGTACTCTAGAGAGAAGGTAGAAGAAATTTTTCCTCACCTCATTCAATAAAATATTTTGGGGACCAAAATACTCCCTAAATGGGGTGTGATCTGGAATGGATAATTAAATAATATGTCATATATCTTGGTGCTTTATGGGTGGGAAAAATGGAGGAATTGGGTTATAAGGCCCATTTTAGGGGTAGGTACTAGTTTTGTGAGTTTGGGTTTGAAACCTTCCAAAGCCAATTTGTGGCATCAAATGACATTTTTTGGGTAATTTTTTTATGAGGATAGCTCTAGCCCCTTGACATTGTTCTACACATGTAAATATTTCCAACAATGTGAAAACCACTTGAATCGAAGTTCATGTGCAAAAGTTATGCCTCTTGCAAGTTGACTTACCTTATTAACCACCATGGTATCAAGTGGATGCCACATCAACCCCCATTACTCACACATGTGGGGATAGTCACATGTGGACTTTAAATAAGATTCTATAGGGTCCAAAACCCTAACACTAATTGAGGGTTGAGGCATGAAAAAACCCTAACCCTAGATGACTACCAGGCTATGTGAAATATAGGGCTGCTAGGAAGAAAAAGGATTCATTATTTTAGTATCGTTATTATTCCATAGTTAAGCAAAGAATATAGGAGTGGGTTATTGAAACATAACACTAGTCACATGTGGACTTTCAAGAATATTCTAGAGGGTCCAAAACCCTAACACTAATTAAGAATTTAGGCATGCAAAAAAAATAATTCTAACCCTAGATGGTTGCTAGGAAGAAAGGGGTTCCATTGTTTTAGTATTGTAATTGTTCCATAGTTGAGTAGAGAATATAGGGGTGGGTTATTGAAACATAACAAAGGAGGTAGACGATTTTGTAGCAACAATTTGGGCCACATTATCTAGGGCAACTCCATAGAGAGTGCCCCTTTCTTTGTGCTTGCATTTATTAAAAAAGGAAAATATAACAAAGCATAGGCCTCACCTTATCACTTTGTTTTCTCCCGTATCAGGTTTCCTAGGCCACATATTGTGTTTATTGTGGATGGTGTGTTCATTTCCTAGTTCTTTCATTTCAGTTTCAGTTATTTCCATAAATTGAGCACTAAGCTAGTAATAATAAATCTAAGAACTAGGGTAATAAACCGTATAACAAAATATTTTAGTACATTGTAAGATATGTTGTGACAAACTATTCCAGTGGAATATCTATATTTGTTTATAGATCAAAAGTGCTTGTGAGGTTAAATTTTTTTTTGTTCAAAGATAAAGGTAGCTTGCGATAACTATGAAGGCATATTCAAGTGCATGTTGAATCTTTTTGTTCATTTGCATGATTAGCCCTAATATACCTCTTGAGTATTTGAAAAGATTCAAATCAATGCTTTTATTCAAGTTTGCCTTTGATTTCAATGGAAAAGGCCTTTGTTTGCCTCATATTTAAAGATTTTCATCCATCAATTAATGGTTATCCATTTAAAAAGGTAATAAAACTTCATGATTTTGTAAAGTTTTGTTTTAACATTATTTTGGCAACATCTTTGTTTTTCAACAACTTATTCTTGATTTTAAGTGATTTCATGTTTTTTTTGGATAACTTCTTGTGTGTGAGTGTTATAGTACAAATTGGTAAGTGCAAACACAAACTAATCTCCCTAAATTCCACAGGAAGCTTGAACAAAACAAGACATAATACAAACTTTACCTTAGACTTCATTGTCATATAAACTAGTTTAGAGAGGTACACATGACATACCTTTTAAATGACGCTTGATCCTCGCTAGTGTCGTCCTTGTTGCTCCATATTTGGGTTTGTGGGATGGTGAACCTGTTTAAGAAGAAAAAACCAACAAAGAGGGAGAGAACGAAGATATATATATTCCGATGAATTCTATGTATAAGATCAAGGAGTTATACAATAAAAGCCAAGACACCTTTATAGGGAAGAAATGTATTGTTGCATTATATTAAATGGAAAATGGAGAATACAACCCATGCCTTGATGTTGCAAGGTCCCTTTCAATGGCTCTTTTCTCCAACACAAATACCTTTGCTCCAATGCCTTTCATGAAGAATATCCACAATCTGACTTAGAGAGCTAAAGCAAAGCTATCTCAAGTATAATCTGTAGTAGAACTCTTATGCATATGCAATCCCTTACCAACCTTATCCTTTTCCATAAGAGATCCCTCTTTATATAGAGTGAGGGAGGGATGGATGAAGATATTAGGATGATCACACTAAATCAGAGAAGCGAGTAAGATCCAAACCGATTGGAGGCCACCTCATCTTCTAGAACATTCATGAATTTTGGCTTTTCCCTTGCTTAAGTATCGTTGCACCCTATGCACAGGCAGCCCGCGACAACGTTGCAATACAGATTTGGTGCAGAGTGCGACAATCGGGCATCGTCACACACCATGGATAGAATAGGGTGCGAGGATCTTCCTTGTCATAGTTTTCGAGAGAGAAAAAACAAACCACTTTTCTCATGGAGAAAGTCTCTTTTAATATTTTCAGGGAACATGGAAATGAGTTAAGCACATGTCTTCAGTTGATCACTGGGGTGACCAAAATAATGTGTAACAGAATGCCCACCAAAGTATGAAGCCGGAACTTGTGACAACTAAAATAATTTGAAGAATGTGTGTGTCGAAAGCAAGGAGCACATCGGTCGAGAACCTGCAAACAATCAAGCATCTGCATAATAATATACCATCTTTTGAGGTAGGCATTCCCATACTCAGACTACAAGTGACTCTAATCATAAGTGTCAAGTGATTCATGGCCACTAAACATACACTGTGGATCCATGTCATCATGATTCAACATAGACACCAGAAATACAATACGGATCTATGCGCTTTAAAAAATTCGAAGACATAGCCATGAGACATACACAGTGGATCTATGTGTCAGTACAAACTTATGAATACTCCATCGCAACCTGGACCAATATGATGAGATCCAGGGTCTTCATTTCCATCGTCCCTAAGTACGAATCTAGCCATGTGATTATAGATTTTGAAGTCGAACATGGTAGAAACCACTTGATTATTGGTCATTAATGAAAACCATTAACAAGTGTGAGAGAAATCACCATTGATGTTAATGACTCCCAAGGTAGTCTAGTACAATCCAATGAATGTGAATAAATGAGTTGAAGTTGAACACTCGATGGAATTTTCCAATCAAGGGTCAATGATGTGAACCCACTGTTGAAAGGGAAGAAGCTTGCCATTGAGGCATGCAGTCTCCAAGGTACTAAATGATTTCTAAGTCTTGTTCCCGGATAATGAGTTGAAGTCGACAGAAAAATAATCGTCATAGGAGGGCCTTATTGTATCCCCCATCAATGACATGAAATATGTAATAGATTTGAAGCAGATCAGAGTATGAAGTGATTCGGGACTGACTCGGGGAAGGCCGACATGGTAGAAAATTTATAAATGCAGATGACCGACTCGATAGAAGGCTTGTTTAGGTTGGACTTCTCTTGAACATATGAACGACACGATAGTTGTCTTGGAAGCATTGACTCGAGGAGGACCCGACATATGAACTTATGGATGGTTAAATGAGAGACAAATGGATTTCCCAACTCGGATATAGTGATGAAGGGGGGTGTCATGTTCAAGAGCGAATATTACTGCCACTAACACAAATACATAGACACATTTCTTTCCCAATTTCCCCCCACCATTTCTGGCGAGTACCTATTTATTTTTATGCAAGATTGAGGAGGATAACATATGCTTGTATATGTAAGCTCATCCTTCGGATGAGTCCCCCAGAGCATGTTTATCGAACCCTAAGAAGGAGTGGCTCAATCTCATATGCGTCTTTCGATGTTTGTTTAACGAGTCCAAAGAAAGAAAACTCATGGGTTTTTCATTTTTAGAGAGTTTGAAAAACACTTAGAGAGAACTCCATAAGGTTCTTTTTCATAAGTTAGTCTTATGAGACCGAAAAAGAGATAATCTATCGCTCATCAAACATTTCCTTCAAATACTTCTGCGAGCGTGAAAAGAACAAGGTCGCTCGACTATCTTTTCATGTTTAGGGAGCTTGAAAAGAGCTTAAAGGAGATTCCATAGGGTTCATTTTTCGTATTACCAATGCGAGTTCGAAAAACGACAAAAGGTTACTCGATTGAATTCTTATGGTTTCATGAGCGTGAGAAAGAATTAAGATCGTGCTCAAAGTTTTTCCTAAAAAACCCTAAAAACACATGTTCATAAGAAAAACACACAAAAAAAAATCGGACAAATCGGTAAGTGTGGACACAAACTAATCTCCCTAACTTCCATAGGAAGCTAGAACAAAACAAGACATAATACAAACTTCACCTTAGACTTCATTGTTATATAAACTAGTTTAGAGAGGTACAAGTGACATACCTTTTAAATGACTCTTGATCCTCTCTAGTGTCATCCTTGTTGCTCCATCTTTGGGTTTGCGGGATGGTGAACCTGTTTAAGAAGCACAAACCAACAATGAGGGAGAGAACAAAGATATATATATTGCGATGAATTATATGTATAAGATCAAGGAGTTATACAATAAAAGCCAAGACATCTTTATAGGGAAGAAATGTATTGTTGCATTATATTAAATGGAAAGTGGAGAATACAACCCATGCCTTGATGTTGGAAGGTCCCTTTCAATGGCTCTTTTCTCCAACACATACACCTTTGCTCCAATGCCTTTGATGAAGAAGATCCACAATCTGACTTAGAGAGCTAAAACAAAGCTATCTAAACTATAATATGTAGTAGAACTCTTCATGCATATGCAAGCCCTTTCCAACCTTAGCCTTTCCCATAAGAGATCCCTCTTTATATAGAGTGAAGGAGGGATGGATGAGGAGATTAGGATGATCCCACTAAATCAGAGAAGTGAGTAAGATCCAAACCAATCGGAGGCCACTTGATCTTCTAGAAGATTCTTTTCTAGAACATTCGTGAATTTTGACTTTTCCCTTGCTTAAGTATCGTCGCGCCCTATGCACAGGAAGCTTGCATCGACGTCACAGTCTAGATTTGGTGCAGAGTGCGACAATCAGGCATCATTGCACCCCATGCATAGAGCAGGGTGCAATGATATTCATTGTCATAGTTTTTGAGAGAGAAAAAGGAAACCACTTTTCTCATGGAGAAAGTCTCTTTTAATATTTTCAGGGAACATGGAAATGAGTTAAGCACATGTCGTCAGTTGATCACTGGGTTGACCAAAATAATGTGTAACAGCGAGGGGTTTGATTACTTCAAATATTTTTGGATTTTTTTCCCCTTATTTGATCTGTTCTATCTCTATTGGATCTTGCTACCATTATTTCCAGTGATTGATCCTAGTTTTTCTAGTTTATTTGTGATTTTTAAATAAAAACATTTTGTGTAGTTTGTGTGGGATTCATGGCCTTAACTCCCATTATTGTTGGAAGTTATGTTTCTTCTTAGAGGTCAACCATAATTTACTCAAATTATTTTGTCTTGGGCATAGTATTATTCACAAGGGCTGATCTCACCCTCGACATTGGTACCTCGACTTTAGCCTTTGATATCCTCCTACCATGTTTCTTAGTTGTTGATCACCATCCTACATTGGTTCCCTATTCTTACACATGTCCTTCTTTATTTTCATTGGAACCCATGGGAATTTCAATCTTGGGCCCTCCACCCTTATATTGTCGAGAATCACATTGACACATGGTTGGGCACATCACTTGTTTAATAGAATCAAAGGCTCATCCATCTCGACAAAGCCCTAACCATCATGTAAATAATCAATAAACTATGCATAGCTGGGTTTATATACCCAATTGCGTATACTTCTTCGGTATCTAATCATGTCCCTATCAACAATAAGTATGGAACCATCTAATTTTTGTACTAAGTTCTATTATCTCAATCAAGCTTGTCCCAGAGGTAGCTTCCCTACCTCTTTCATCGACCAAGTGATCAATAAATTATTTCGCCATGAAGTCCTCTCCTTCAAAGATGGGTTTATTGGGCACAATCATATCCAAATCTATCAATGGGATCATTGCATGATTGAATTTACCACCCCTTGGAGGAATTTAACTTATCGTGTCATGTTATTTGGACTCAAGAATGATAGAGCCACTTTTTAGCACTCTGTGTCCTATGTGTTCAAAGACATGGTCCACATCATTTTGGCTTACCTAGAAAATATTACAACAAGATATAAATAATGGTTACATCACTTAGAATACCTTTGTGTTGTTTTTCGTTGGTGTCACCAATACAACATTCGTTTGAATCCCTTCAAGTGTGTTTTATGTGTCATCATTAGATGCCTGCTTAAACTCATAATGTAAAAGCAAGGGATTACAATTGATCCTTTAAAATTCCACACAATCATCAAAATACCTTTTTCATGGACTTTGTGCCAACTATAGATCCTTTACGGCGAATCCAACTTCATACAACATTTCATTCATGACTACACCATGCATGCACATGGGTTTTTACATCTCTTACTCCAAGATATCACCTTTGTATGGGATGGGAAAGATTAACAAACATTCAATGCATTGAAACAATCACTCACCATTGTGCCCCTCATCATCCCCCTTGACTTTAATAAATATTTTGTCCTTTATGTGTCATCCTCATATTCCGTCATCGACGATATGGTGGTTCAACAAGGGAATGAGGGTTGCAAGCACATCATCTAATTTGTTAGAATTTTTTTATCAAGACCATTGTTAGCCTATAACCACAATGAGAAGTTGGCCTTGTCCATGGTCCATTCCATCTAGAAACTATGCCACAACATCCTTCTTTTCAGTCTTAAGGTTTTAGCTAATTCAAATCCCATGCAATACATACTAGGACCACAACTAATCAACGGTAATTCCACCCTCCATTAGTTTGAATTTGATTTTACTTCCCCCAAGAGAAAGAAGGCCTAATCCCTCACCAATTTGATCACCAACCTCCCCACTGGAATAACAACCCCCCCCCACCTCTACAAAGTGATTCCCTTCTGATAAGCATATATTTCCCATATCATTAGAGGACCCATGCTATGAATATATATTGATTTACCTTATCACACAAAAATTCTCTCTTTGTCTTTCTCACTATAGATTTTAACCTTGTACAATATTTTACTGCAAACAAATTTTCAATAAAAGAACAAAAAATATACAATGGCAAATACACACATTACATAGAGATTTTTCCCTTGGAAACCCAAACTGGGAAACCCAACATATTCTATATTCATTCATAGTGATACAATGTTTACANCCCATGCTATGAATATATATTGATTTACCTTGTCACACAAAAATTCTCTCTTTGTATTTCTCACTATAGATTTTAACCTTGTACAATATTTTACTGCAAACAAATTTTCAATAAAAGAACAAAAAATATACAATGGCAAATACACACATTACATAGAGATTTTTCCCTTGGAAACCCAAACTGGGAAACCCAACATATTCTATATTCATTCATAGTGATACAATGTTTACAATACAATATACATATAGGATCCAACGACATCCAAATCCCTAACCCAATGACCTAGATTAGTCAACAACTCTAATTCCTTAACCAGAAATAGAAAACCATCGGCAAAAACCATGTGCCGAAAAACCTCCCAACAATGGACACAAAAATCGAGGCAACACGAAAAATGAGGTAAAAAATGCAACACGTTTCCTGAGGCAATTTTTTTTTCTCGGGGGCGCTATCACCAAACCCTCGAGTAGGGGGGATAATGCCCCCTTGAAACCCCCCCTCAAACCTTCCCACATGCCCAATGCAACGTAGTAGACACTGTTAAGAACCAAATATCAATATAGCATAGAAAAACCTTAGAATAAGTACTCAACACCTTGAAAAAGAGAGAATTTCAGGTAATAAGCCTCTTTGAGGGGGAAACCTCCTTATACCCCACATAAATGTTCAAATACAAGATGATTCCAAATGAAAATGTCTCCTTGGTATATATAGGAGACTAGGAGGTACAATTACAACTAATGGACTCAAGTGAACATAAATAAAATAACATTACTAATGTAATATGCCACAATTAAGGGGTAATGAGCCACTATTTAGGGCTTAACATTCCCCTCCCCTTGAGACAAGTGTTGTCTGCAACACTTGAGTAACTCTGGATGGTTATGTATAAAATACTCATCTTCCCAAGTGGAATCTTCAATCGGTAGTTTCCTCCATTTAACGAGATATTATGAAATGAATCTATTCCTCAACTGGTGAATTCTTGTGTCAGTGATGGATTCAAGATCCAATATGATTTCTCGTTCCTTGTCAAGTTCTGGCAATATAGTTTGAAATGGGATCTTGTCACCTATAACCTTCTTTAAGAATGAAACATGGAAAACCGGGTGTACTCGTGAAGATGCACGCAACTCCAATTTGTATGCCATAGTAACAATCTTTTGCAAGACCTTATAAGGGCCATAGTACTTTGGTGATAATTTATTAT
>SNQJ01S0023557.1:15948-31431 GCA_010110895.2 Picea sitchensis | reverse complement strand
GTTGAATCCATCATCTCTTGTAGTTCATCTTTTGTTACTGTCTTCTTTTGTAAATCATTTATGTCCCTACACATTTCTTCACCTTCATCAAGAGTCCAAGTAGGACTGTCTGGAGGCTTATTTGGTGTAGAAGTTCCCTTTTTGGGTGGCATATTGGCCAAGTATCACTTTAAACCTTGATTTTGAGGTGGTTCTTCTAGACAATCTTTCTTTTATTGTATCTCCAAAATTTCAGCCCTTCTGGGTATGAAATTTTCTTTTTTGTAGTTCTCTGATATTTCTTCTCTGCAATGCCATAGGTCTTATCAAAATTGGATGTGCCAAGTAGAATTTATGGTAGCTTCCCCACAACTTGCTGATTTTTTGCCTTTCCAGGAGATATAACTTGTATAGCCTGCCCCACACAAAATAATTGGTATAAAATTATGAAACTTGTACCAGAAATACTACAAACTGTCCACTATCCAATGCAACTAGTCTCACTCAAATTGGATACTCTAGGAAGAATTTATGATTGTTTTATCCGAAACACCTTCTTGAGACTAGTCAATAGGAATAGTCAAATACCCTATCTTCCATAGGGTGTATCTACAAATGTAAGATGACCCAGAAGTTGAAATTTTTATCGCAGATAACTTGATAATTTCTGTGAATATTCTCCGTATTTCAGGGTCTTAAATGTTACATAAAAGTTTTTATAGCGAACATTCCGCGATGACTCAATTCAGGATGATTCCAGAACCCTATCTTACACAGGTTTTATTTGCTAAAGTATAAGGACTCATGAGATGAAATTTTAACCCAACGTACCTTGATCCGTATACTAAATATCCTCCAAAGAGTTCCTTCTAAAACATCGTAGAAAAAATGTTATAGCGAAAATTCCAAGGTGTCTCAGAGGTAGTAGTGAAACCCCAAGACCTTGAACTCTGATACCATTTGTTAAGAACCAAATATCAATATAGCATAGAAAAACCTCAGAATAAGTAATCAATGCCTTGAAAAAGAGAGAATTTCTGGTAATAAGCCTCTTCGGGGGGGAAACCTCCTTATACCCCACATAAATGTCCAAATACAAGATGACTCCAAATGAAAATGTCTCCTTGGTATATATAGGAGACTAGGAGGTACAATTACAAGTAATGGACTCAAACCGACATAAATAAAATAACATTACTAATGTAATATGCCCCAATTAAGGGGTAATGAGCCACTATTTAGGGCTTAACAAACACTGTGTCCATTCATGCAAAAAATATAACACATACCCAACATTTTCCCACTTGTTGTTTTCTTTGCATACAAGGGGTTATAGGGTAATATAGTAAAAAATCCAGGGCAACAATGCCCATGGATCCTCTACACCAAGATAACTTCTCAGTTCTCATTGATTTTGTTAATGAATCTGCAACATTCTTCAAAGTCTCCACCTTCATCAACAACATTTTCTTTTCTTCAACAATGTCTCTCACAAACTAATATTGAATATCAATATGCTTTGTCTTTGAATGATAAGTCGAGTTCTTCGCCAGAAAAATTGCTCTCTGACTGTCACAATATATCCTTACAACTTCCTGTACCAACCCAATACCTGAACACAATCTTTGTAACCATACTGCTTCCTTACTTGCATGAGTGACTTCCATGTATTCAAATTCTATAGTTGAAAGTGCCACTACAACCTGTCTTTTGCTCATCCAACCGATTGCTCCTCCAAACAGGTTAAACACAAACCCGCTTGTAGATCTCCTACAATCTATATCTCCATCCCAGTATGCATCCACAAAGCCATGTATTTTCAACACTCTGTCCAATCTTGGTATTCCTTGGTAGCACAATCCATAGCTAGAAGTGCCACACAAATACCTGAAAACCCTTTTTACTATTGTCCAATGCTCCTTCCCTGGTTTTGACATATACCCGCTCAAAACTCTCACTACATGTGTAATGTTTGGTCTAGTACAGACCATTGCATACATCAAACTGTCAAATACAATCGCATATGGAACACAAGACATGTCCTCCTCCTCTTCTTGTGTCTTGGGAAACTGATCTGCAGATAACTTTACACCAACAAGAATAGAGACCTTGACCGATTTACATTCCTGCATATTAAACCTCTACAATATTGTCTCAACATATTTTTTCTGATTTAACCAGAGTTTCCTCTTTTTCTGATCTCTTTTAATTTCCATGCCCAAAATGAAATATTCAACACCGAGATCCTTCATGTCAAATTTAGAGGACAACTGAGTTTTTACATCTTGGATAATATCCTTGTTGTTTCCTATCAGCAACATGTCATCCACATACAAGAACAAATAAATCAAATGATCACCAATTAAATTAAAATACACACAATGATCTTCTTTGATTCCCGTGAAGCCAAGTCCCAACATATAAGTATCAAATTTTTGACACCACATCCTTGGTGATTGTTTTAAACCAACAAGGACTTTTTCAACTTACATAACCACTCCTTTCCCTTCATAGAAAAGTCTCATGGTTGCTTCATATAGATTTCTTCTTCCATATCCCCATGTAGGAATGTTGTCTTCACATCCATCTGTTCTGCTTCAAAATAAAATGCAATAACAACAGATAACAAAAATCTTATAGAATTTAACTTGGCAACAGGAGAAAAAATCTCACCAAAATCAATTCCCTCAACCTGGGAGTAACCCTTTGCTACTAATCGAGCTTTGTATTTCTCCACTTTTCCTTCTGCATTCAACTTATTTTTAAATACCCATTTGCTGCCAATGGGATTTCTTCGAGTTGGCAAATCCACTAGATCCCAAGCCTCATTCTTATCTAAGGCTGCCATTTATTCATCCATGGCCTTTTCCCATAGTTTTCTATCCTCTGAATCCACTGCCTCCCTGATAGATCTAGTATCATCATCAGTAATAGACAAAGAAAAATTTGAACGAAAATCATATGGAGTATACCTTTTCGATATCCTTTCTCGAACCGATATCCTCAATACTGGAGTATGAGGATCTTCTTCTTCTAGTTCTTGTTCTTCTGTAGAGTCTGATTCATCATCCTTTAAATCAAACTCTATTTTCTCTAGTTCTTCCTTACTTGGTAGGACTTCCTGTTTAACAACATACTTCATTTCTCTAAATACCACATCTCAACTACACACAACCTTCTTAGTTTCCGGGTTCCAAAGATTATAACCTTCGAGACCATCTTTATACCCAATAAAGATACACTTTTTAGCTTTCTTATCTAGCTTCCTCATGTTTTCCTTTGGAACATGAACATAAGCCTCACAACCAAATAACTTGAGACGTGTGAGAGAAGGTTTCTTGCCCATCCATAACTCTTGTGGAGTCTTGTAATATAGCACTGACGAGGGTGATCTGTTGACCAGGTAACATGCAATACCCACTGCCTCTACCCAAAATTCTTGCCCTAAACCGACACCACTGAGCATTCACCTTGATTTTTCCATCAACGTCCTGTTCATCCTTTCTGCAACTCCATTATACTGAGGTGTATATGGAGTAGTCTTCTGCCTTGCTATACCACACTTGTTACAAAATTATTCAAATTCATTCCGGCAGAACTCTCTACCATTATCTGTCCTCAACACCTTAATTCTTTTCTCTGTTTGATTCTTAACAAGATCCTTAAACTCTTTAAACCTGTCAGAGACTTCAAATTTCTTCATGAGGAAATATATCTAAGTATTCCTTAAGAAGTCATCTATAAATGAGACATAGTACATAGTTTTTCTCAATGATGGAACCGACACAGGTCCAAACACATCAATGTGAACTAGCTGTAAAATTCCTTCTGCCCTCGTTGCACCTGAGGGGAATCTTATCCAATTCTATTTCCCATATACATAATGTTCACAGAAATCAAAATCCATAGATCAGTTAGACATACCTTCAACCATACCTTTACTGTGTAGTAGTCGAAGACCCTTCTCTTTGATATGCTCCAATCTTTGATGCCACATCATAACCTTTTCTCCAGAGATTGTAGGAGTTCTTTCTTCTTCAACTCCAATATCATGAACAATGGAACTATTACACCCATCACTAATAGTGCTTCCTTGCAGCTTATACAGAGTTCCAAACTAAAGTCCCTTCAACAACACCATTTCTCCTCGAACCATCTTGTAGGTTTCCTTTTCAAATATTGTTTTTACCCCTAGATCGTGTATATGGAGTAGTCACTTTGCTATACCAATTTGTTACAAAATTATTCAAATTCATTCCTACATAACTCTCTTCCATTATCATTCCTCAACACCTTAATTCTTTTCCGCTTTGATTCTTAACAAGATCCTTAAACTCTTTTAAACTCCTCGCTGAGACTTCAAATTTCTCAAAGTGAGGAAATATATCTAAGTATTCCCTAAGAAGTCATCTAAATGAGACATAGTATATAGTTTTTCTCAATGATGGAACCGACACAAGTACAAACAAATCAATGGAACTAGTCAGTGTTCTCGTTTCACCAGAGGGGAATCTTACCTTGTTCTATTTCCCATATACATAATGTTCACAAAAAATCAAAACCATAGAGTGCGCTTAGACATACCTTCAACCATACCTTTACTGTAGAATGAAGACCCTTTCTTGATATATGCCCTAGTTTTTGATGCCACATCATAACCTTTTTCTCCAGAGACTGTAGAGTTCTTTCTTCTTCAACTCCAATATCATGAACAATGGAACTATTACACCCATCACTAATAGTTTCTTTGGTACTTTTATACAGAGTTCCAAACTAAAGTCCCTTCAACAACACCATTTATCCTGAACCATCTTGTGGTGGTTTCCCTTTCAAATATTGTTTTACCCCTAGATCATCCATTTTCTTGCTGTAAATCAAATTTGTGGCCAAACCTAGGTTGTGCACTGTAGTGTTATAATTATTCCATCTACAGGAGCCTCAACTTGAATTTTCCTCGCCCCATGATTATGGTTTTCGAGTCATAACCTAAGAAAACATTACCTCCATCATACCTTTCATATTCACGTAACCACTCCCAATGGGGATTCATTTGAAAGGATGCACTTGAGTCAACCAACTATGCCTCATGATCTGCATGTGTGCTTGAAGAATCAAAGTACACATCCCCTCCTTCTTCCTTGGAGGTCTTTTTTTCTGTAGAAGGAGCTTCTTCATATCCTTTCTTTTTCTCAATTTTGGATCTACACTACTTCTTGTAGTTCCCTTATTTTCCACATCTCCAACATACCTTTACAAACTTTCTAGGAGATTTAGATCTACCATTAAACTTAGATCTCCCACTTGAGAACTTAAATCTATTTCTTTCATGGGAGCGTCCTCTTGCAAATAATGCATCTGTGCTCTGTCCTTCCATGTTCTTCCATCTAATCACCTCCGACAACAAGGATGAGACCACTTCATCAAACTTCAAGGCAATTGTATTACTACCTATGGCCACAACCAAACTATCCCATGAGTCTGGTAAAGAGCACAGTAAACTGATGCACTTATCTTCATCTGAAATTTTAATCTCAACAGATACTAATTGACTTACGACAATATTGAAGGCGTTCAAATGCTCTTGCACCGAGTCTCCATATCTCATCCTAAGGTTATACAACTTATTTCTTAGGAAAAGTTTATTTACTAAGGACTTAGACTGATACAACTTCCCCAACTTATCCCATAAATATTTGGTTGTAGCTTCCTAGGACACATTTAGTAATATTGAATCTAAGAGACACAGTCGGATTGTGCTCTTCGCCTTCCGATCCAACTTTTTCCAGTCATCTGCTGAAGTTCCTATAGGTGTAGTACCTGGATCCACCATGATCCACTGATCTCTATCCACCAACAAATCTTCCATCTTGAGCTTCCACAACTCAAAAAATTTCCCATTAAACTTCTCGATTTCCATTTTCGAACTACTCGCCATTTCTTTTCACCTTAAAAATCAATACCATAGATCTCCCACTGTAACAAGGCTTATCATAGTAGTCCCCGAGGTGTAGGACATACGGTGATGGAGTGTGTTGTTAAGGCACTCCATGATGTTAAAGTCACCTATTCGAAACTCGTGGGGACAAAAAATCCATCCATGTTAAGGGTTGGTGTGGCTCAGGCCGAGTGTGATCCCCGGGTGATTTTGATGGCTTAGATGCCCCTGAGTTGTGGTTTCTTAGCCACAGGTTAGTCCCACAAGTCACGAACAAACTAACAAAAAAACAAACAAACAAGGCTTTATCACAGTCCCGAGATAAACCCTTGACCACAAAGGCACCCCCTAAAGCCAACAAAGCTCTGATACCAAATGTAGATTTTAACCTTGTAAAATATTTTACTGCAAACATATTTTCAATAAAAGAACATAAAATATACAATATAAAATACACACATTACATAAGGATTTTTCCCCTGAAAACCCAAACCAGGAAAAACAACATATTCTATATTCATTCATAGTGATACATTGTTTACAATACAATATACATAAAGGAGAAAACGACATCCAAAACCCTAACCCAATGACCTAGATTAGTCAACAACCATAATTCCTTAACCAAAAATAGAAAACCATTGGAAAAAACCATGTGCTGAAAAACCGCTCAACAATGGACATGAAAATCGAGGTGACACAAAAAACGAGGCAAAAAATGCGACACGTTTCCTGAGGATTTTTTTTTTCTCAGGGGTTCTGCCCTCGAACCCTTGCATAGGGGGGCTATCACCTCCCCTAAAACCCCGCCGTGCACCCGATGCAACATAGCATACACTATAGCTAGTCATGCAAAAACATAACACATACCCAACACTCATGATGAATGTTAAAATATTTATCACCAAGCTCCTCACCGTCTCCTCATTGGAGACATCCTTTATTAATGAAAATTTGATACCATTTTACAACAATGCTTAATTCATGAGGAGGCAGAATGGGTTTTGAACAACTTCCACAATGGTTTTGAATGGACACCACTTCAAATATTAGTTATGTGTGTTACTTTTGGCCCTCCCTTTTCATGATTTCATTCATGCGGTTAAGCAGAGTGTGAATTGCCAAAATTTTTCCACTAAAACACAAGGATGACCTGCTCCTTTGCATCACATCATTATCATTGGTCTTTTTTGTAAGTTGGGGATTAAATTTATGGAATGTCACCATACATCTAGTAGTGGCCACAATTACATCATTTTGTATGTCTACTACTTCATCAAATGGGTTGAATTTATGCCAACCTTCAACAACACGTCTCATACAACAACTCACTTCTTTTTCAACCATGCCATCACTCACTTTAATGTACCTAAGAAAATAGTCACTGGCCATAGAATGCACTTCAAGAATGAAGTCTTTTAAGCATCGGATTCACAAGTGTTTTACACACAACTTCTCCACTCTTTATTATCCACAGGATAATGGTCAAGTTGAGGTTGTTAACGTTATCCTCAAAACCATGTCGTAATGGGCAATCAAGAGGCACCACACATTGTTCTTGGCTTTATGGGTCTATCAGATATCCATCAATACTACCATTAGGTTCACACCCTTCCATGTTTTTCACAATGTAGAGGTATCCTTAGCCACAAAATTTGAGATCCTTCCTCCCCATTCATCCATCAAACTATTCCTTAACACCACAAACACCACTAATTTAAAAGAATAATTAGTAAACCTAGAACATGAGGGTAAGGACCATTACACTACCTTGAAAAATAACAAGGTCATGAAGAAATGATCCAAGGCCCAATATGACCAATGGACCCACCCTCACTCATTTTTCAAAGGTGATCTAGTCCTTTCCTTCGACCTATCCAAAGAGAAGTTATGTCTTGGAAAGTTCGAGTCATCTTGGAAAATCCCATACATTGTTAAACATTATTTGGTGAATGGGGCATATGTTCTTGCTTACCTAGATGAAAAATTCCTAAAGGAAATCCTCAATGGGTTGTACTTTAAGTGATTCTATATCTGAGGCTGCAAGCACCATCCAACCATGATTGTATTTAGTTCATGCTAGTGGTGTTTGCTTGGCCTCCACAATAAACAACTAGGATGAATATTATGCCATGATTGATTTATTAGCTAACACCATCACCCTTCACATCCACCATTTTCATAGTCACCTCAGTTCCTAGCTACTCATTTCACAATTCAACAATGTTTACAACATTTTCAACCCTCACCTCTTCAACAAATATCTATGGGTTAAACTTCTATCACAACATTTTGATAACATTTCATTCATTCATGTTCCTATAAATCACAATTTGATAACATAGAAAATTGAATCCTAGATTTGAATTCATCACATTAAACATTTACAAGTGTTTGGCAGACAATTTTGGATATAATTTTGGAGAAAATCCTAAGTAGGAAGAAATCACGCAGAAGGAAGAAATTGCGTAGAAGGAAAGATGTGCGCATAAGGATGTACAACATGCAAGACAAAGACAATGCACACACATAAGGATAAAGAAAGCGAGTGAGAGAAGGAAGCACAAAGGATGACAATGCGACTTCCCAGAAATAGAAGAACAACAAAAAAGATGTATAAAGAACGAGAAGTAAAAGAAGGAAAACAACCAGTTAACTGAAGCTGGCCATGCCATGCATTGTAATTGGTTGTTTTGGGATAGATAATAATAGGACTTTAAACCCTAGATGTTGGGTATAAATATGTAATGATTGGGGTGGAATGAGAGCTAAAAATGAATAGGGAGTGAGAGATCTAGTGGACTAGAGAGAATGGGTAGAGTCCGTAAAGGTTGAGATTATGTAAGAATCATGAATGCAATCAGTTGATATAATGAATACAGATAGAGTTTGAGAGATAATATTGCATCTTATGTTCTTTAATTGTTTATGTGCGGTCATGAATGATGTTGTATACTTCACATACTAGATTTAGTGTATGGATTGGTTATGATGCAACATTCATGAATGGTTACAATAATCAAAATCAACATACATAAGCTAAGATAAGGAACAATGATTCATCCATCTGCATCCCTTTCCCTTACTACTGCAAAAACCTGGTTCTTGCAGTCCCAATAGATACCTCGGGTGAGACTTCATCTACACAAATAGGTGATTCCGAAAGGGCCAGTGTCTCGAGGATTTGTTGGTCACAGTTTAACTGAACCTTGGGTCTTAAAACCTGTGCATAGACCAGTTTATCCCAATAAATGGTTCTATTGTCGAGACCAGGAAATCACGATTAAGAGACTGTTTTGGAGGTCAACTAAGAAGGAAATCACACACCAGCTAGAACAAAAAGAACAAGAATTCACATGACAAGAGAACAAGAACCCTTGGATGAGTGACAAGCAATGGATGAAAAAGTATGTGTTCACGAACTTGCATGAAATTATCTTTAGTGAATTCCCAGAAATTCTGACGGAGTGGCTAGAAATATTGGTTGAGAAGACATGAAGGTTTAGTGCTGCAACACCAAAGAATTGGACTCCTGAATTGGTAAAACAACTGGATTTGGTAAGTAAACCAACTACTCGAGCAATTGATTTTTGGTTAGATAGTGTATTAGGGGGTTATGTTACAGAATTCACATTAGATTTCATCCAATCATACGATGTTGCATAAATAAATGTTTTCAAAGGTTCACATGAAAGGTTCTTGAAATCATTAAAATCGTGGATAAATATGTTGTTATGTGAAAAACACGTGATGATTATGAAGTTTGATGGATAAAGGGGATTGACGCACATAGGGGGAGCCAAAGGATGACAGGGGAATCACCTCAAAGAAGGAATCAATGAATGAGGAAGGAAGAGACTAAGGATTCAAGAAGGAAACATAACAGAGGAAGAATACGATTTTGGAGAATTGCATGAAGGAAGAAGGTATGAGAGGCAAAATATTGGGGCTTGGAGAGAAGAGCAACACAGTGATTCAAAAGAAAGCGAACCTTGTGCAGGTCCGAATCGTGGAGATACCATATGGAGGAGGAAAAGAAGAAGAGTCTCAGTTCAGTCCAGTAATAGAGGAACCCGTAAGTCCTACTCAGACGTGATCCTGTGTTAAATCCACGACCCCATGTGCGTCACCACAATCAGTGATAATATTTGAAGACTTGTCAAAAGCTATTATAGTGAGTCAAGGAGTACAAAATAGTAGTAGTCAAAATAGTGGGAGTAGTAAGCAGAGTCAAAATCATAGTCCACCAAAATCACTGAGAAGAGGGAATACACAAACCAAAATGGTGTGAATAGATAATACACTTAGACTTCCTAAATTCAAGGGAGTAGGATCAGAGGATCCATAACAACATTTGTTTGTTTGCGAAACAGTTTGGGTTGCTCAAAACATACAAGATGATGTCGTAAAAATTGTGCAGTTAGCAACAACATTTAGAGGTCGTGCGCTGATATGGTATATGAAGTTACAGAGCATTATACATACATGACAAGCCAAGACCTTAACAAAAATAAAGCAAGCGCTATTAAAGGAGTTCAAACAACCAAAGTAAGAGTTGCAGTACCTCACTGAACTAAAAGAGATCAAACAACTACAAACAAAGTTTGTATGGGATTTTGATCAGTGCTTTAAATATGTAATGGGGAGATTGACATTCGAAATTTAGGAGAAAAACATCAAGAGTGGTTTTTCGTTGGAATTTTACCATACATTCAGAGGCCCCTGATTCAATAGAAGGTTACATCGCAGCTTGAGGCACTAGACATTGCAATGAAACTAGAGGCATCACCGACAAGAGACACGGGAGGAATGACAAATGTTCAGACGCAATTGGTTGCATTAACAATCCATTTGGCCGAGCTTACCAAGGGAAGGGAAAAACGAGAATAGGTTTGGTGTACGAAGTGCAGGACGAAAGGTCATCACAAGGACAAATTCCCAACATTCACGCAATCTTTGGTAGATGGAGCGCTGAATCCACTACTCGAAGGAGGATACTGTGAAATCTGTAAGAAATGGGGCCATCATCCCACTGAGTGTCCATTACTCCATAAATATCAGAGTACTCCAAAGAATTTGTTTTACAATTTCTACAAGTCGGTAGGGCATGAAGAGAAGGACTGTCGCATGTTTGAATTACTTAGAAAGCGCACATCGGATATGTATAGGATCTAGGAAGAGAGTACTGATGCAGATTGAAATAACGCGCAGTATAACAATCAACAAGGTATTAATCAGAATAATAGAGCAAATTTTGGCAGAGGCCGAGGTAGAGGAGGACGAGGAACACTTATCTGTTATAACTGTAATAAGCTTGGACACTTGGGCCAAGATTGCCAGAAACCGTGTACCATGTGCACATATTGTACAGCACTGGATCACACAATGAAGGAATTTCTCCAACTAGCTGGAAAATGGTAGGCTAGAGGCAACCCAAACCAGAATAAAAATGTGCAGATGATATCAGTCGAAAGATGTAGTGAAGGACCAAAAATCGCAATTGTTACTCGTGGAGGAGCTCGTACATGCGTGGATATGGCAACTCAATTGTAATATCCCTAGGCCGAACCCAATTGTAAATGTAAATGCAAATGTACTTAAGCTGGTGAGTTGTTTGATATTAATTTGTATCCACCTTTCATGGAATAATGCGCGCATATACTGCGCAGTAAAATGATGAAGTGTGCACATTCTTGGATATCACGCGCAACAACTTAAGTGCGCACGATATTGAGGCAAACAATCCTTTATGTATATGCCATGTTTTATAGGCTGGTGAGCCAGTTATTATAAGCTAGGATGCTTATGTTTTGATTATGCAGGAGAGCCTAGATGTTAAAGGCCAGTGCGCCTATTTTTGTATATGTCTCATAATTAATATAAAATACATCATTGCATGCAGACCGACCACGATAAAAGATATGGGGGACTAAAATCCACTAGTTAGGGGAAGGGAGGGCCAAAAGTTAAGGAAAAGGGCTAAGCTAGGGAGCTTAAGCCAAAAAAGGAAGATTATATTAATATTTCTTAAAACATAAAGTATGTATAATTATTTTATCCTAAGTTCTAAAGTTGGGGACAAGTGGGCCAAAGTAGCTCCAAACATAACAAGTGTCAAGTTGGGGGCATGCATACATATTGTTGGGACTTAGTTCATTTTCACACACTCTCCCATCATTCAACCATCATTCAACCATTATTCCATGACCATTGACACCATTGAGCTATCCTTCGTATCTTCACGACTGTACCTGAACCTGTATCCATAACCATTTTGTGTTGGTGTACTTGGTTAGCTTGGGAGCTGAACGAAAGAAGTGGGTTGTCAGGCCCGTGGGATATTGAAGAGGCAGGTTTTCAGGCCCGTGAGCAATTCTTCAGGTGAGAGAATTGTTGGGAATTGATTTCCTGAAGGTGCTAAGCTACAACTACAGTGCTCCAAGACTTCCTGTCCGACCTGTTGCTGAAGCCCGGAAAGGAAGTGGGGAAACCGAAGGACTATTGAGTAGAGAAGGGGCACACTTCCTGGGTGGGATAGGCATGTGGGGAACGAGGGATTGTAAGATGTTAGTTTGAGTTGGCACATGAGACAGAGTCTTTCCTGTTGTCTATGAGCCATTAGCCTGGTTATAAATCCCTTTACCCGGGTGGAGTTTAGTCCCACCTTGAGGGTGACCCACTGTTGAGGGTGATGAGAAACGTGGTCTAAGGCTGGGAGGTTCGTGGACGGTCTCCATGCAGTTGGTGATATTGTTACAAAGATAAGTGTCAATTGTGTGATAAATTTACATGCTGCATTGTTATTACGTGTTTATTTTTATGGGTTTATCCTATGCATGATTATAATTGTCTGTATGTTTATGGGTATTTCCCATATATGCTACATGTCTATGTTTACTACTCTTTCAATATGAATTTGTGCATTTACGTAAAGTATTTGTCTGTTACGTTTTATATGTTTCCACAAGAGTTTTGTGTGTATATATTTTAATTGCATGCAGTTCAAAAAATTTATGTGGCATAGCTCAGTTGGATTCTGGGTATGTTACAGTATGTTCCGCAGAGAGAACAAAATAGTTCTCTAGTGTAGTGTGGCCCGACCTGGGTGGTCGAGGATGTTACAACATGGTATCAGAGCTTCAATTTTCAACACTGAGCCTGGATGGGCTGAGAAAGTTGATTTGAAGCGAAATGTCACAGAGGATTTATTTCAAAGTGGTCAAATTTCGAGTTACAGAGCATCCATGGTAAAAAGTAATAGAAATTGGGCGGAATTGGGGAAAAGCCCCAATTTTTGTTGTTAAATTCATGAGAAAATGGAGAAATTCGGCCAAGTGATGAGATATTCCTGATTTAATATCTGTTCTAGCAAATTCGGATCTAGAATGGGTCGAATTTGAAGTTACAGTGAAGCCATGACAGATGGAGCGAGTTTAGTGGTTAAAATTCTCAATTCGTGAATTGATTTTGGATAAATTCATTCTAGAAATGTCAACTTACAACGATTTGTTGTTGCATAGGTTGAACTGGTGTTACCGAGGTGAAATTGAACAAATTTCATGGTTGTAGAATGTCGAGGGTAAATTGGGGAAAAGTTAAGCCAAAAGCCCCAATTTCTGCAGCGGAATTCACGAGGAATTGATGCGCATAAAAATGAATGTGCACAGGTGGGCACACTAAAAATGCATGATGGGTAGTGAAAATCTTGTGATAGGTAAAATTCAGCACTACATGACAAGATATTGGCGTGCTGGTGTGCACGCTAAATTTTGGTGCCGCGCGGAAAAATGTTGGTGTGTGTGCGCGCTAAATTTTGGTGCCGCGTGGAAAAATGTTAGTGTGCGGGTGTGTGCGCTAAATTTTGGCGCCACATGGAAAAATGTTGGTGTGCATGACCGCGCGTTAAATTTAGCATGGCACAGTGTGCACACACATATAATAAGGGTGCACGTGGTGTGAACAGTATTGGCTGAGCGCAGAGAAACTTTGTTGGTGTGCGTGCAATGTGGGTATATGTTGTCACACGACAATTTAGTTAGTGGTGCGCACAGAGTTTTGGTGCATGGTGGGGACGTACTAAACTATGGAATGGTACAATGCGTAGAATATAATGTGTGCGAAATATCAACATGCGATACCAAAACTGTGCGCAGTGGATATTGGCACGCGACACAAAAGTAGTGCGCGCAGAGTTTTGGTGCACGGTGGGGATGTACTAAACTATGGAATGGTACAATGCATAGAGTATAATGTGTGCGGAATATCAACATGCGATATCAAAACTGTGCGCAGTGGATATTGGCACGCGACACAAAAGTAGTGCGCGCAAGTTATTGGCGCGACAAAGAAGTGATATAGAGTGGTTTTAAAGGGCGCGAAGTACGATTTACCTTGTGATATTGTTGTGCATGGTAAATATGGGTGTACAGGTTGAAAATTGTGCGCGTGAAGTTGTTGAAGGGTGAACAACAACAGAAAATCAATGATTTTCTGCGACATTTTATATCATTTGAACGTCATCTTTTTACAACGTGTTTTTGAGGCCCTTAAGAGCGTTTTTAGCAGCTCAAAAACCACGAGATAGAGGTCTACCGAAGGTACACTTTGTCTTTGTAGCTCAAATGAAAGAGCTCGAAGAGAGCTTTCTAATGGTGTAAATTGTTCGTCAAACATAGCTGTTATGAGAAAGTTACAACACAAACAATGAAGGGTAAATTTTAAGACCCATCTAACTTCAAAGAGCCATAACTTTCTGCTCCAGAATCAGATTGAGGCGTTGGAGCAATCAATGGAAATATATTTAGCCGTAGAAGATAGTCCCAGAGTTCAATCAAATTTCTGGGCATGTTAAAAATGTTTAATATGGTATTTTGGTCTGGAATTTCAGCATGCTGTAACTAGCATTCCAGAACCCAGAGAGAGGTGAAACTTGGACAAAATGTCCATAATATGTATATGAGGAAACCCAATTGAGATCCTACGAAAAATCCAATAGAGTAGGTGAAAAAATGCATAATTACAACGCAGAGTTGCGCCAAGTTGAAAAATGAACAAAAAAATTAATGGGCAAATTTCTAATAACCATAACTTTCTGCTCAAGACTCAGAATTGAGCGTGGGAGCAGGCATTGGAAATCAGAATATAATTATACACCCAGAAAATTGATTTGGGCATTCAATTTTTCAAGAAATCAGAAGAAATAATTCTGATATGTATTATTGAACCATAATGGTTCATATTTTCATGAAATTGTTGAAACAATTAGCCTGATAAAGTTTTGTTTTCTGCACATTTTGCAGAGTTAACACAAACTATATCAGATCAAGGTCAGTGTGGAGTCCATAGGAATGGAAGTGTTGAAATTATTAATACAACTGAGAGGGGGGGGGTGAATCAGTTGTATGTGAGCTTAAACAATATTAAGTCTGTTAAAACATTATTAAAATTTCTTCATGTGGTCATCAACAATATACAATATATGGACAGTAAAGGTAAAGAACAATAGTCACACATAAAGTATACACAGAGACAGATTTTTCACGAGGAAACCCATAAAGGGAGAAAACTTC
>SNQJ01S0023557.1:0-10949 GCA_010110895.2 Picea sitchensis | reverse complement strand
AGGTCCCCGATCCAAGTCTACTCATAAATCCATTCCGGGTTAAGGGTACTCCTCTCCTCTAGCACCACAATTTGTTTCACCCATGTGGCAAAGAAGTATGTAGTGAACTTATTGACCACCATGCCACCACTAAGCCCCCCCTACTATACCATTTGTGGCTTCCTCACTAGGAATGGCCTTATCACATTTTGTGGTCAGATGGATGGTACATGCTCAAAGGAGAAGGTGCATATCAACGTGCCAAGGGTGAAGTCATCCATGGAATTGGGTCAATTGAGCTCATATAAATCAAAATAATATATGGGCCGCATCTACCACTCCCTTAACCAACCTAATATGGTTTCTTGAGGTCCTATGGTGCGCAAACATCCCACCCTATCTCCAAACCATATGGACCATTTCCCTCACACCAAGGTTGGTGATCAAGTCTATTGAAACCACCCCATTAACCTTTGGGGTCCTAGGCTTGTAGTGGCACTCTATCAAGGTATCTACTATTGTAGCCACCCTTAGTGGGGGCCATGGGTTGGTCACTCTCTCCTGATAGGGAGCTCAGTTATGATGTAAATATCTACGAGGGTTATCTCTAGTAACTACCCTTGCATCTCAAAGTAACCATCAATATTCTACATCCTATCCATCCTCTTTAGGAGTCCCACCTCCATCTACATCAATGGGAATTTAAAGTACTTTAGTAGCTCACAAATTTCTAGTTTCCTCTACACTAGTGGAGTTGCCCTCAATTGATTTATTAACCCCTCATATTCCCACTCCCTCTAGTGGATAGACAACTAAAAATCTACCAAAAAGATCATCAATATCACTCTTTTTTCATCCTTTATCACACTATTTTATGTAGATTTCACCTTGATACATGTGCCATCATGCACACACCTTGTTATAGGATTGTGTGAGAGTTACACTCCTTGGATGCTTGATGTGTGACTATTCCATGAACAATTTCATTGTTTCACACCTCTCCACGAAACAATTGTGTGATTTTCTTGCATGACCAAACCAAATAGATCCTTTGTAGGATGATGGCATGTCTATTGAAGGACTAGATGCATCATTTGATGCATCTATTTCTTCATGAATCGTGACCTAGAAGTAACCCTAATGGGGTTCTGTACATGCCAAAAAGTCGATACAAAAAATTGAAATTGATGGAAATGACCAATAGGATGAGAGGACCAATCCATAAGTCGCAAAATGGAATTTTGTCATTCAAATCTCTTGCAAAAAATACTAGAAGTTTTAGGTCAACGCCACTTCACTTGTAAATCATGCTAAACAAATGAATTTTGAAATTCATGTTTGACAATATTTATTATTTTTGACATCTTTTCTTGCCTCGTGTAGGATATCCCTAGCTCCATTTTTTTACACTACTTACACCATTGAATTTGATTTCTCGATCACTTTCATGTTGTGGTTTTAGTTTCATGTGTCTAGGATACTTTTTGGGGGCCATTTTTCCTTCCATTTCTTTCAAAGGTGTTCACCACCCCCTTTAGGTATACTTCTTCAAGTTGAAATTTAGACATCATATTTCCCTTTATCTATCATGCATTAAACCATTTTGATTCCTCCCACGCTTACCTTAGGGCCTTCTTGACTTGGAAATTTACCTCACCATTTTGAGTTGCATCCTACACTTGCTAAGTAGTAGTGCTCTACCTTCACATATTGCCCCACCCATGCCATTATTTCCCCATCATGATTGAGAGTTTGTATAATCCTTATGCTCACAAGAGCCTCATACTTCACTCTTATTGTATTGTTGACCTATTCCCCAGGATCCCAAAAAGTTGTTATTGGTAATATGCTATACTAATTCTCATGCCATTGAACTTTCCCTTCATTCATGTTTTGAATCCCATCTGTGTTTTAAACATCATTCATTCCTTCCAAGGAGACCCACCAATGGTGCCCCCCTTGGTTGCCTTCATCAACCATCTTATTTTTACATGCATTAGCCTGTTACATTTCTCAACTTATTTTGACACCTCATGTCGATCTCTTGGGGTTCTTCAATCCATATTTCCAACGAATATTCCCCTATTAACACCATCTCATTTAATCTAGGAGTTGATTTAAAGACCTCAGTGCCTTGGTCCTCATTATCATTATCAAGAGGTTTCCTCAATTTTTTTAGGAGTTTCACTATTGCTTTCTGACCAAATCATTTCTTCCAAGTTCAACCTCAAATCACTATCACATCATGAATACTTGTACAAATCAATGGTATCAATGTTCTAGATCCAATTGAAGGTCAAGGATATGTATGTCTCTAGTTAGTGCTCGATCCAATCCATTAGAGTGAGCCTCTATATAGGTGATTCTCCACTTGTTCTATCCCTACTTTTAATTGCCTCTTTTATGTTATAGTTCTTTCCCCTGTAGGTGACATTGTTCTCTCACATGTATTATATGAAAGAAACATTCATTTTCAAATGTAATATGATTTGTCTCCTCTAGCCATGATCCCATATTGTATTTTTCTCTAACAATTTCACAAGCCCGAGAATGACCACCTCGTTTGTAAAGAGCTTGTAGACATATATCACCCCACCATCATTTGTTTTGAAAGTGGTCTCTGTAATATCTTCATGGGAAATCCTTCTTTCATGATCAACTCTCTCTCTCTCTCTATGACTTTGTTTTACAACATATGGGTAAGAAACACTTGATATATTTTGGCTATACAAGATGCTCCTAACCCCACACATTAGGGGGCAATGCTGATCACCCTAATTTTGTTTACCTACAACATTTAAGTGGTTATACCCCAAAAAATCACAAATATACATATAATTCACTTAATGCAACCAACTACATGATTTATAGGTTATTTACACACCAACAAGCAAGGTCAAACCTTCAGTTTACCATTTCTACAGTTGCACGACATATCCCTCAATACTTGTTCCAATCATGTTAAAAATATTTGACTGTCATGTGACCCCTATAAGTCCACGAATTTAGCTACTCCATGTCTTACAAATGCCCAATAACACCTTGGAGTAGTGAAGAGGTTGTGTACTTATGGATTTGAGCATCCCATCTCATTAATAGTTGGTCCTTTGGCCCTCCTTTGGGTCTAATTAGGCACATGAGTGCCCATGACGAAAAGAGAAGTATTCACATGGGAAATAGTTTAAATTGGAGGTCCAATTCTACTTATAAATAGAAGCCATGGATAAGCATTAAGAAGAAGGAATTCAAAGTAAAGTTATGCTAGAGAAATGGAGCCAAAGAGTGAGGAACCCATGGCTTCTACCCACCTATTTGTTGTTTTCTTGCCATGTTGTTGATTAAAAGGACTCTCCAAGGAGAATATTGGATCTCACTTGCTACAAGCTCACTCCCAAGGTAATATAGTGTATGTTTTATTTTCTTTTCCACCGAAATAAAACTATTTTGCTCTTTCTTCCCAAAAATGTTGTTTGTATTTTATGTAGATCATTGAATCCACCATTTAACGCTTTTGTAGCTATCATACATACTAAATGGTAGTGTATGTGGTTATATTATTAACCCCTCACCTTTCATTGTCTATACTTGGCTCTAATAATCAACTAGGAGAGGGGTTATAACACTATCATGCACAAAAAGCCCCATAACACAATGCTTATTTTAAGGTTCAATGTACAAGTTTGTATTTATTTGGATACCTACTTTCATCACAATTGATTGCGGGGTGGGATGTGCTTGGGTGCTCACATGGAACCATTGACTTTTTAAAATTAGAAAATAAAATTTGGCAAAATCAAAGAACTCATATGCTTTTTCTAACATTAATTGGTTTATCTACTACATAGTCTTTAAAATTTTGACCATGATGTTGTAAGACAAAACATCATACATGGAAAAATGTATCTAAACATAAACATGTAGATTGTCCAATTTCATTTGTTTCATAAAAATATTATGTGTTAAATGTTTATTATGTCCAACTTGAAAAAATGTTCTCAAGCAACATTAAGTTGAACTAATTTGATTACCTATACCATCAAACCAAACTCTTTTTATTATGAAATTTTAAAATGTCAATATTATTATTAAGAAACATTAAGTTGAACTAATTTGATTACCTATACTATCAAAACAAACTCTTTTTATTATGAATTTTTAACATGTGCATGACACGATAAGGAGCAAATCCATGATTTTTTTTATTTTTTTAGATAAATAAATTCTTTTAATTATTTTTTCTCTTAAAAAAAATATGTAAAGAAAACATAACCATCAATATTTTCATATTATAATATATACTTTTTATATAAATTTATATTTTAATAAATTACAAAAACCAATGTGCATGGTAATTTTAAAAAAAGTTTACAATTGGATTTTCCTCCATATACATTTAATTCTATGAAAAAAATCAAAATATTAATTATTTATCATATTTTTAAAAAAGGAAAGCACCAAAGTGTAATCATTCGCACCACCATGTCATCTAACCATTCTTATTTTCATGGGCCAAAGATATCACCGTGTTTTAAACGTCCACAACTTTACCTATAAAAAACAATACTTATATAAAATCAATGTTAAATTGTAATTAAAATGAGCATACATTAAAAACTAAATCTATTTCCAAGGAAAGCTAGCTGAGGTATTAGGTTTGGTGATCAAATTGACACAATGAATGAACAAACATGTATGTACAAGACAATTAAAAATTGAAACAATGGTCACTTGCATGCCATTGCGGCATCGATATGATGTAATGATCATGCCTATTCATTATCTATCTCATTAATTGACCATGTGATAATATTCTTAAATTTCAATTTCATTCAATTTTTTAAAATATCCCAATGTTAAAACTATTGATTGAAGGCATATAGTTTGATATAATAAAAAAAGTAATAGTCGACATTTTTTACATAAACAATATGTTAATCGACATAGTATTCCAATAGTTTTATATTTATAGATCAACATTAAGGTAAACCTAAATCGACTGGTATCTTGAGCATTTATTAACTCGTTCTATATATGGTTAAACCTCTTATTATACCTCTCGCTATGCATGGTATATAACATTTGTTTACTGGTTGAATGACTATTACTTTGTTTTTGACCAAAATAAATTTGCATTTTCTCTATAGTTTTATATTAAACCATAGTTGTACGGTTCCGACATTTCTAACATCTCTGAAATTTTTTCCCGAAGTTCTGGGAGCTTGGGAACTAGTTGGGAACGTCCCCAATTGGTTGGGAACTCTTTTGGGAACTTGGGAGCTTCAACATCAAAGAAATGGGAGCTTGGGAACTGGTTTCCTAAACAAAGACCTTTAAATCATAATTATATTAAATTAAAATGTAAATATATTTATTCCATTATTACAAATACATAATTTCTTACAAATATTTTCATTATATTTATTCAAAATATCACTATAAAACTAAGACTAAACTACATGTAAATATTATTTCAAAAATTAGTTAAGTAATTTTTTTTTAATAATACTCACTTTATAGTTGTGGATATGAAAAACTTTTAATACTTTTATGTTTTCCTTCAAGCCCAAACTAAACATGAAAGTCAAATAAATCAATACCCTATCCACCACAAGCATTTGCATATATGTATTTTCAATTTTGTTTCTCATTTTCTAATGGAATATTTAGGTATATTAAAGTTTCAGTATTGTGTTAAATATATTCATATAATTATTAGCACAAATTAAATTAGTAATTTTAATATTGTAGTTGTTGCAATAGGAGAAACATTGTCCTCTATTGACCTTCAATTTTATTGAAATAAGATTTTAAATGTATCAATATCTCTATACATTGTAATCTAAAGTATCATTGTAATTTAAAATATTTTTTATATATTTTTAATATATATTATTGTCGCTCCCAAATTCACGTTTCCTGTAAATTTGAGGGAAACTTGTACTCGTTCCAGACACCCGTATCCACGTTCCCAACGTTCCCACATTTACATAGTATTAAACACTTAATTTTCTTATTTTTCTGAAATATTTAAACTTATTTATTTACCCTACCATTGGTTCATCAAATGGAAGTCTTATTTCCCAGGGGGCAGCCACATTCTTGGGATGGACAAAGTTTTAATGACATCTGTTTCAAATATTTATTAGGCGTTGGCTAAACATTCTACCTTTTGGATTTTTTGGTAGGAATCCGACGATGTAAATTTGGAAAAAATCACTATTTTCTGTTGTTTAAATTGCATTTCTAAATGCATAAATAGATTCAACTTGCTGAAAAACCCTTGGGTCACTCGGATTATACAAACTTAGTCATTCAAATATGTAGATCCAACCATTCATCACCGGATTTCGGGCAAAATCAAATTGAAAAGTTGTTGGAAAACAACCAAAAGATAAAAAGTTTAGACTACTGCTATTTATTATACTTGCAACATTTGACAATTGACGTTGACAATCTACTTCAATGCCTATCCTATCCAATGATGGCACTCTTGCTTCAATCTCAATCTCTGTCGTGTCCTATTGCTGTAGTCGATGGTTGTCCCATGTCCATCTGCATGACTCAAGGTTTTGACAATGCTCTACCTGGTAAGAGATCTATGTGTAGTTGTCTCTCTGCTTGCTTTGATGCTCACTCCTCGCCCTTTGGGATGAGACACTTAATGCTCCTATGTTATTGAGGCTACCAACACTGTTACGCGGAAAATCTCTCCATGGCCACGGTGAACCACAACAGACGTAAATGACTGCAGAAATCAACTCTATCCCAACGACATGCTATATAAACCAATGTGCAAGAAAGATAAGAAAGAGGCCTACCTCGTCCAGATGTTCGATGATGTCCACCATTGAGCACTTTGACCCAAAGCTATATACCTGCAACAAGTTCTCAACAAACAAGCGAAAACAAACATATGGTGGAAATATAAAAGGTTAGCACATTAGATAGCATAATCCATCAATATACATAACAAATACGCCCATGGATAATAATACATATATTTGCAAGATATCAATTGGACGGGAAATGAGTATTTCTATTAATAAACGATCAACACAAGTGAAAATATTACAGACTTCCGTGTCAACATGGTTCGGAACCAAGAGACCAAGTTCCTTCCAACTGGGCCTCCACCACTTCAATCCTCCACGAAAGGCAAGCTCAAATAAGGGAGACAAAGAGGTTCTCCATCAATAAGGGAAGAGATTGGGGGCTGAACACTATGTTCAGACTTCAAGGACAAAGGGATGCAGACTCAATATGAAGTAAATAATTTCTCCAGAGTAACTTTGCTCTCAAAGTTGAATTCTCTCTCCTTTTCCATAGCTCGGAATTGGCTTATTTATAGCCTTCAAAATGCAACTGAAGGGCCGAGTCGGAATGTTTCAAGTATATGGAAGGCCAAGGATTAGAGATATCCTGTCGTGACATGGAAACCCGACATTTAATTTTGATTTTTTGGCACAAATCCCGATGTATGCGGGCTGTAGTGGAGTAGCCAACGTATACGCTTGCTGTATAAGGTGCAAGATGCGTACAAGTGGAAAAATTTATATTTTTATCTCTGGATCTTATCATCAGGTAAAGTAAGTCTACATGGGGGAATGGAATATGGTCCTCTATGCAAGATTGCATAGGGTGAGGAAAATCTTTCTCTAACAGATGCCCCCTAATGTGTGAGGTCAGAGGAGTATCTGCGATGGACGAAATACATTATAAATAACCCAGAAGTGGAGTGGTAGAGAACCATTTGGACGAAATAAATTTCTCATTACATTATGCACTAACTTTGCATACATGGCTGCCAAAATTACACTGCAGATCCGTGTGAAAATATACCAAACAAATGTCCATGGCCATGTATATGCAAATACAAATGTGGTTACATGCCAATAGTTGTCATAGTCACGAAAAAGGCCCAATCTCAAAACCAATCTGAAGATGTTTGTATACCATGGAGTACAATCTGATCTCCCATGATCACTGAAGTCATATAGGTACTGGTCCAGTGAAAAGGAAGCAACAACTCAGGAAAGCTACGACCACAAAGTGATGTCTTCAAGTCTTCTACACAATCTGCCAAAGGTGCAAGTTTACATCATGTGAGTAAAGGAGTTGAGGTCGAACATAATGAGACATCATTTGATTACCAATCATTGATGTGTACCGTTAACAAACTCAAGACAACCTACCGATAATGAAAGTAGGTATCAAGGCACCGAGTACATTCTTACAAGTGTGAATACATGAGTTAGTGTCAAACACCTGAAGAATACATCGATCAGGAGACATTGATGTATTCCCAACTGTCGATGGTGAGAGGGCCTGCCACCGATAACTGCAAGCCTCAAGGTACTCATAAGACTCTAGGTCCCGTTTCCAGAATAAATGGGCTCATGTCGATGGAAAGAGACCTGCTGAAAGGAGAGCATTAAGGCATATCTCATCAGTCAACACGAGGTACAAAGAAGGAGCTTCATGATTTGGTGGGAATCTGACGAAGAACATGTTCACAAACCAACAACCCTGTGCGTCTTTCATGTGTGCCAAGTGAAAGCGGTACACGAAAAATACCCTTTGAATAGCAGAAAATGATGAAAAATGCTGACAAAGGCGAGGAAACCACCAATAAGGATAATGGCTTCCAAGACATTGCACGAATCCCAATGTGTGAATAAATGTCTTGTCGTCGAACACAAGGAAAACCACCCAATCAATGACCAATGATGAAATGTCGATTGCTAGGTTCAAGGTTACCTACCAATGATGAAAGTAGGGCTAGGGTACATGATAGGACTAAAGTATCATGTGATTCTAAGACAACTAAGGGTATGGACGACATGAAAAGTCAATAGTTCTGAGGAGTGGCCGACACAGGTTGATAGACTTACTTTGAACAAGAGCACGAGACATATGGTGGACTCTGGTAGCATAGACCCAATAATAAAATCATGAGATGCAAGAGGTATCCATGAAGTTCTCTGTAGGGACTGAAAGAGTAACCAGTCGGTAGAGAAGACTCTGTAACGAGCTCAACTTCCTAAGGCCATGCTAAACCCAAAATTATGATGAATGGACTCAAACAAATGCTGCCGATATAAGATAATACTGCCTTCCCGCCCATCTTTTTTTGTTTTTTCATAACAAACAAATGCTATGTTACAGAGGAGGAAGCGAGTGTCGCAAGTAAGCAAAACTAGTTCCAGCAGTGGAACATACCTATGCTCAATGCAGGGAAGTTCATGCGGTAGATGGACACTCGGGGAATGTTCCCTCCTAGGTATAGGGTGTCAAATTGCGAAGGATATAAACAAGGCTCTACTTGGTTGAGGATGCAAAAATGCTGAGGCAAATGGTTTATAACGCAAAGCGAGAACTGGCTATAGGCTCAATATTGCAAGCAAGGGCATGAGATGCAATCACAACTTAACGCAAACAAATGTCCTTTTTCATATCTTTTAGTCTACTTGGTGTGAAAAAGGGATAAACTTGTGCCAAATAGACGTCTTTTCAAAACCAATTTACGAGTGTGAAAAAGACAAGTTCACTCGACAATCTTTCCACTTTTTGATAATGAGTCGAAAAAGAGCTTAACTAAGATTCATGATATTTCAAATCCAATTTAACGAGTGTAAAAGGGACAAATCACTTGACAATCTTTTCCTTTTTAGACGAGTCGAAAAAGAGCTTAAATTAAACTCGTTTGAGAGATTCTAGTCGGCAAGTCACGGGGGAGGCCAAGGCTCTCGTGCAGAGCTTCTGTGGAAGGTCATCAACTTACGAAGAGCTGACATAAGCTTGGGAAAACCTTAATCTTTCCAAGTCAAAGAGGATAAAATACTTGTAGAGGTTACCTTATCTACAATATATCGAAGAATGCCCCTTATTTGGAAGGATGTAGAAGAAGGAAATCGAGGCTCTACAAGATCATTCCAATCAAAGGAAACCATCCTAAGACTTGGAGAAATCATACTCGAAGAGAGTGGAATGCTCCCTTGTGCAGAAGGTATAGCACTAGAAATGCTAAGGACATGGCATAGAAGGTATAGAAATAGAACTAGAAGAGCGGGATTGATCAAAAATTGCATCCGCGCGACCACTTCCTTAGACTTGTCACTCTCCAAGAGAAGAGTGGGGTTGACCGAAAATTGCATCGGAACAACCACTTCTTCAACCATTGGTTGAATAGGACGCGAGAAAACAAGGTCAAGAGATGCATCACCTCCAAAAATAAGGGTGGTGTCGAGTGTTATTTGACAAATCGGTAGGTGCGGACACTAACAGATCTCCTTAGATCCACCTAGATCTAGAACAAAACAAGACAAGACACGACTCTTTCCCTAAGTTGTAGTCATTGAATCTACTAATAAGAAGGAATGAGTGACATACCTTTATATCGCTTCCTTAGGTCTCTGTTGTTCCTGATTTGCTCCGGTGCTCTTGTGAAGTTAGGTCCAAGACAACACAAACCAACCAAAGTGAAGATAACAAAGTATATTCAATGTCAACCTATGCATATGATCAAGGAGTTATGCTATAAAATAAGAGTGATTTTATGGGAAAGGGACATGCTGCTGTATTATATTAAATGAAAGTAGAAGATACAACCTGATCGCTTTGATGTCGCTAGCTTCCTTTCAGTGACCCTTGGTTCCAACACACACAGTTGCTCTGCACTTGCATGAAGAAGATCCAATACCTCTTGATAGACCAAATAGAGTCTTCAAGATTTTGTCCAAGCAGGGTTCTTCACACAATTCTTCATTCAATCTTTCTTAACCTTTTCCATGAGAAACCTTTCAATATATAGGAGAATAAGGGATGGTTACATGGATGAGGATGAACCCACCAAATCTGAGAAGTCAGTAGGATGCCAACCATGCAAATGCCAACTCATTTTCTAGAAGATCCCCTTCTATAACCTTCGTGACCTCTTCTCCTTTCCAATCTTAAAAACAGGTTCGCACCCT
>SNQJ01S0023556.1:128507-146409 GCA_010110895.2 Picea sitchensis | reverse complement strand
ATGTTGAGACGATATTGCAGAGGTTTAATATGCATGGAAGTAAACCAGTCAAGGTTCCTATTCCTATAGGTGTAAAGTTATCTGCAGATCAGTGTCCCAAGACATAGGAAGAAGAAGAGGACATGTCCCATGTTCCTTATGCTAGTGCAGTTGGCAGTTTGATGTATGCAATGGTTTGTACTAGACCGGACATTGCACATGCAGTGGGAGTTTTGAGAAGGTATATGTCAAAACCAGGGAAGGAGCATTAGACAACAATAAAGAGGGTCTTCAAGTATCTTCGTGGCACTACCAGTTATGGATTGTGCTACCAAGGAAGACCAGGATTGGACAGAGTGCTGGACATACATGAATTTGTTGATGCAGATTGGGCTGGAGATATGGATCGCAGAAGATCTACAAGTGGGCATGTGTTTAACCTATTTGGAGGAGAAATCAGTTGGATGAGCAAAAGACAAGCTGTACTGGAACTCTCAACTACATAATCTAAATACATGGTAGCCACTCATGCAAGCAAGGAAGCAATATGGTTACAAAGATTGTGTTCAGGTATTGGGTTGGTACAACAAGCAGTGAGATTAGATTGTGACAGTCAGAGTGCAATATTCCTAGCAAAGAACTCAACTTATCATTCGAAGACAAAGCACATTGATGTTCAATATCACTTTGTGAGAGACATGGTTGAGGAAAAGAAGGTGTTGCTGGAAAAGGTTGACACTTTGAAGAATGTTGCAGATTCATTGACAAATTCTATGAGCATAGAAAATTTCTCCTGGTGTAGAGTAACAATGGGCATTGTTGACTATATAATCCCCTGGACCCCTGGATGCAAATAAAACAACAAGTGGGAGAATGTTGGGTATGTGTTATATTCTTTGCATGTTTGTGTGTGGGCGCGTCAGATATGACAACTGCATCTGACGATCCCTCTAGTAGTGGATTTTGTTTCATGTGCGTCGGGTGCTTTCCTAGGGGGGGGCAGGTATTCCCCCCCTTGGTTATGCGCAACGTTCGGCAACGGGCAGTAGCCCAGGGCAACGCCCCCAAAAAAATTTTTCTGCTCAGTTTTTGCTATTTTTAGCGGTTTTCTAAATTAATCTCGTACTAATGGATTAGGGTTTTGGTATCTACAGAATACCTAAAAAAATTGTATATATTCTATGGTGAATGGTGAAATTTGATATAATGAATATAAGAAAGGTTTTCCTGGTTGAGGGTTTCTGGTATAAAATCTCTGTTTACTCTGTGTATGAGCCATTGATTAAATTTTGTTTTGCTTAAGAATATATATGCATTGCTTTACTTCATAGGTTTAAAACTTACAGAATCCACATGCATGAAGAAGCAAATCGATCTTATGGCACATGTACTTCAGAAGAATAACCTTGGAAACTTCATTCCTGAAGGAGCCAAGAAGAATGAAGAAGATCATGCTCCTAAGAAAGGTAATCATCATGTTGTTGTTGCAATTAATTCCTCATATGATTAATGGATTATAGATTATGGCGCATCACATCATATGGCATCCAAAGAGGAAGTATTTACTTCTTTGAGTTCATGCTCAAGACCCCCTATTCTCATGGGGGATGATACTCTAGTAGCAGTAGAAGGAGAGGGAAGAGTGGAACTCCCTAATGGTAGTTTTGAGAATGTTTTACATGTTCCAAATATTTCTATAAATCTTCTCTCAGTTTATCAGATCACTCAAACAAGTAAAAAAGTTGAATTTACATCATATTTGGTTTTTGTACTTGACATGAATGACGATTCCATTATTGCTATTAGTAAGGTAGATCACAAATCAAGGTTGTATAAATTCACTAAGTTTGTTGACCATGAATCATGTTTACTACTTACACATGCTGATGAAAGTAGTAGAGTATGGCATGAGATATTTGGTCATTTAAACTTTAGGTACATGCAACGACTTGCCAAGCAAGGAATGGTCAAAGGCTTGACATATATTCACTTTTCTAAAGGGGTTTTTGAAGGATCAATTATTGACAAGCATCTTGAAGAGAAGTTTGAAAAGGGGAATGCAAAGAGAGCCTCCTCTTCCTTTGAGCTTGTTCACAGTGATCTCATGGGTCCATTTCCACATAATTCCATCAACAAAGCAAGGTATATCCTTACATTTATTGATGATTACTCACACTATACTTGGGTTTATTTTCTCAGGAAAAAGCCTGAAGTTTTTGAGCATCTCAAATACTTCAAATCTCTACTAGAGACAAAGACTGGGAAGAAGATCAATATCCTTTGTACATACAATGGGGGGGAGTATATCAGAAAATATGTTCAGAATATTTGTCGTGAGGCAGTATCCAATTGTAGCATACAAATATTACATACACTCCACATCAAAATGGAGTTGTTGAAAGTAAGAATGAATCTCTCAAGGAGATGACTAGCTGCATGTTGCATGCAAGGTCTCTTCCCTCCAAGCTTTGGGCTTAGGCACTTAAAAAAATCTCCTCATAGATCTGTTGAGGACATGACACCTTTTTAGACTTGGACAAGTGACAAACCAGATGCCACACACTTCCACATCTTTGGATTTCATGCATGGACCCATATTCCTTCTGAAAAGAGGAAAGCATTAGATCCATAGAGCACACCTTACATGCATGAGATTCATGATCTGCACTAGAAGGTTGTCAAGCACATCCTCAGATATGTTCAGGACACCATGAGTTATGGGATTCACTATGCAATTGGTTGTGCATTGGATCTCATAGGCTTCACAGATTTAGATTAGGTTGGCAATGACACAGATTGCAAGTCCACTTCCGAGTACACTCTCAGTTTGGGGTCAAGCCCTGTTTTTTGGTCAACTAAGAAGCAATCAGCCAATGCTTTATCTTCCACAGAGGTCGAGTACAAAAGAGTAGTCAACTGCGTCATTCAAACACTTTGGCTTCAACACTTCCTTATTGAGTTTGGTATCTAGTTTTTATCTGACTATCATATGGTGTGACAATCAGAGTACACTGAGATTTTGCAAAGATCCAGTACAATAGAAAGAAACCAAACACATTGAGGTCCATATGCATTTCATCAGAGATATAGTACATGATATGATCATTGATTTGCAATTCTATCTTTCCCTTGAACAAACTGTCGACATCTTCACCAAGACCTTCACTGGGATGAAGTTTTAGACTTTGCGAGATCATCCTAGAGTGAAGAACACAGTTTCCTAGAAAATGTCTTTTCTTCTTTTAATGCATTGTCTTTTGAGGGGGGGTTTTGTTCCCACATGGTTTTCCCTCTTTCCTCATTTTCATTCAGTGTTCATTAGTTGCATTGTACATGAGTACCTAATATGGCCTAGTTTTGGGGACTCATTTTTTACTACTGCATAGTGATGTTCAAGGGGGGCGTTAGAGATTTTTCTCTTTTCGACTCACTAGTTCAGTAGTAGCTTACTGGAGCTAGTTCTATTTTAGACCATCACTATTATGCATGCATTCCTATAAAAATCTCACTGCTTGTTTGCTTTTCTTAATTATGGAATGTTCTTTCCTATATGAGTGTATATCACTCATTCATTGTATCATTATTGATTAGCTCATTAGAGTAGTGTGAATATATTAATTATCATTCTTCCATATTGAATCTTTCTTCCTTTTCTTGATAAGCTTTGTTTGTATTTTCTTTAGCTAGGTCTCTTGTGCATGTTTCCATGAAACATTGACACTCATCAATTTTAGAACATTCTTGATTTTAGTGATCACTTCTTTCAATATGATCATATGGATGCATATTGTTTAGAGGAACTATTTTTTATCCTATTAACATGTTATAGGTCACGAGCCTCTACCGCATAGAAAATGTGTTTACAAATCTCTATCTCATAAAGTCCACATCGGGTCAATCTAACATACTTTTCAATTTTTTCCTCAGATCCATCTTGAATTTCCCACAAGTTAACCCTTTTCCATTACTTTTTTCCAAACATTAAATCTAATGTAAATTTCAAACCCTTGATCACTGAAAAACACCTCATGAGTCATGACATTCACATATATCAGTAGATTTTACATTGTTACACTAAATTTTCAAGTGTTATTATTATTAAAAAATGAGCTAGATCATTAAATGAGGAAACCATAGATATGGTTGAGTCACATAACTAAGCTCAAAGAAAGATACCCACAATAACATTGTATGATATTATCAATGAATAACTGGTACATCTATTACAAAAGAGTTTACCTCCTTATATATCATTGTTTACTAAGTAAATCATTTCCACTTATGAATGTGGGATAGATTTCTTTACACAAAAAGTGAACATTAACATATTCTAAAGTCATAAAGTGACTTTATTACATAGTAAGCCTTATATATCTAATACCCCCCATAAGACTTACAATGTTAAAACAAATTGAAATCAAATACATATATTGAATGTAAAACACATAACTGAACACTAAACATCAATACCATCCTTTATAAGCTTCTTCTTTTAACACAGTTCATGGACCAGTTTGAGCTCCAACAAGCTACCTCATAACCATCATAATGGTGTAGCTACTAATTTGAAGTCTTGAGTTCCCAAATTCCACCTCCCCGAACTCTTGAATCATGAATCTCTCGATGGCAATTGCCAGACAATAATCCACATGCATATTGCGTAACCTCACATGTAGATTGCAATCCACATGCATGCCTCTCCAACTAATGAGAGATATTTCCCTAGATCCACATCTCCTGAACTAATTGAGAAACAATCAATTTTGAGTTGTTAATTGATCCCTTCATGTCTTCAAATCATGGGCTTCCTAAAATGCATAAAATCCCTTTTCTTTAGTAGATTCTTCACCACCATCAACATTTGGTGGATCTTCAATCATGGCTCTACTCATTATATGTTTCCTATATTTGTCCTTTCCCTTAAGAACACTTAATACAATACCACAAAGATAGTCACAATAATCTAGCTAATATCCTACCAGTGCTAGTACCAAGTCTTCCCAAAACCTGCCTTAGACAACCTTATTCAATCGAATTATCCACTTCCCACCATTACGATTTCATGGGCCCTCCCACAAAGGCCGAATACCCACTATATTGTTTACCATTTAAATATTGTAGTCAACTTTTGTTGTTGCATAATATGATTTCTATCCATTATCGTCGTTGGCCACCCGTCACGTGGAATAAGTCGTCATGGAGAGACAACACAAGCTCGAATAATCCAAATAACTGAGAGCGTGCGTCATTATTTTGGGAACTAGCTACTTCATCATCGTTGTTTTCGACGAATGATATGATAACCTCACAACCCATTCATCGTTAAGAAAATTGGTGGCCCCGAATTCTATCTACCGAGAATCCGTTAGCAATTGACAATCTGAACACAAAGGTGGGTCAAAATATTCATCAAAATTCATTTTATAAAAGAGGGATCCACGATCACTGTAACTTATTTCTTCACCTCGACACCATTGCTATCCATTCTCAACAACATTTCCTATAAAAATTGGTTAAAACCCATAGATGTTTCTCAGGCCCTATGATGAGTTCAAGTTCTGCTTGACAGATATTTGATGGGAAATCAATGAATTCTAGTGCTATTTCTGAGCCATGTTCTAAATTCCCCGTTGGTAGCAGTCCCAAGTTACCTGAATCCTAGAGAAAATATATATGATCTAGGTAAAATGGAGAATTGGAAAGGAATTCATGGTGGTAGCTCCTCGAGTTGTGGCATTTTGCGACTCTTAGATTATTGAAGTCGCAAGAGTGGAAACCTTGTCTTTCAAAGGCCCAAGACTCTTGATACAACTTCTTGCTTTGATACCATATTACAAAATGATCTAGATCACTAAATGAGGAAACCCTAGATATGGTTGAGTCACATAACTAAGCTCAAAGAAAGATACTCACAATAACACCATATGATATTATCAATGAATAACTAGTGCATCTATTACAAATGAGTTTACCTCCTTATATATCATTGTCCATTAAACAAATCATTTCCACTTATGAATGTGGGATAGATTGCTTTACACAAAAATGGGCATTAACATATTCTAAAGTCATAAAGTGACTTTATTACATATAAAACCTTATATCTCTAATAATTATCAATACATTTTATATTGTTACTACCAAATCTTCAATTGCCATTAACAAAATAAACATTCTTCCTTTTCAACTAAACTTTTAGCTTTAATTATTAAATTGTTAAACTTCTACATAAATTATATCAACAATAGTTTAATAAAATTACTAAATGATTCTAAAATAATTATAGGGAAACCATTTTATACAACAAATCAATAAGCATATCTAAATGTACTAAGTAAATAGACTTTAATAGTTTATCTTATTAAATGATTCTAAAATAATAATTATAGGGAGACAATTTTATACAACAAATCAATAAATCAATAAGCATATCTAAATGTACTAAGTAAATCAACTTTAACAAGTGTTGCATGGCAGTGTAGTCCCTGTCGGGTTGAATTGGGAATAAATGCACAAGGATGGGGAAAAAGTAGCGGAGGCAGATGGAAACTGCAGCGGAGATGTCGAAAGTAGCATGAAGCACAGGTGGTATCCATGCAATAAATGACACATGGCCTCTAGAGTCCCATTAATTTTTTGAAACTATATAATCCATCTTGCTATGTTTGAAATTTTCGTTCTTTCTAGTAGTGTGACTTTCTATGTTCAAAATTTTCATTCCTACCTTGCATGTTTTATCTCTTCAATGTATACTTTCAATTGGTTAGAGTTAAGTACAATTTCCATAGACCATCTGGCTTGTATGTCTCTATATGTGCCAGGAAAAAAACCAGTGATATGCATAGCAGGAGAAAAAGATATGCATGAAAAAAAGAGAAAACACAGAAGACACATATAAAGTTACATTCAAATTAAATAAACACAATTTCTTGACATTCAACATAGTTGAAGATAAAACTTTATGAGCACATAAATATAAAAGGAGATAAACATAGTTTTATTTGAAATATATCAAAACATAATATTGTCTGTTACATATTCCTGGAAATTTAAATATGTTTGTCATATAGAATGGGATTGGAGCTCCCGCGGACCATAAGATAAATATGTACAAGAAATAGGACCGTGGAAAGAAGAAGTGGGCAACGGTAGAGAGTAATACATGAAAATAAGAAATTGGAAGGTATCGGTCTTTGGCTAGACATTTCTATTTAAAAAGGTGGAATAACTGGATTGATAAACAAAGAAGGATGTGATCAGTATAGACTTACAATGATGGTACATATGACCCCTTTTTCTATTTGCTTGTTGATGCCTTTTTATTGTTGTCGTCGACGGCTACTGGAATCGTTCCAACTACCTGTTGCATTTCGTTGACGACCTGCTTCATTTCCCTTTCGATCCATTCTTCAATGAATCTTCTCAAGGGAGCCACGTTGATCTCATTCCATATTTTTATGTTGAAAAGTTCCTTTTATAATTCCCTTAGATCGATAGAAATATTACGCAGAGCCTGATCAATTTATTCAATCTGTACCGAATAGTTGACTAGCCAGTTGTCCATGTCATCTTCACCATATTCAAGGATGATGTAAAACTTTTCTAAAGACAACGCCTTAAAAATGTCAACTTTTTTATCGAAGGCTTTCTTAGTTAAGGGCAAGGAGTTGACGATTAACTTTGGGTCTTGGACCTTGTTGCTCCTTCAGGCTAAGTCTATTTTAGTTAGCTTTATGAATAATTTTTCTTTCTTTGATATGTCTTGTTCACATGATTGGACAATGCGATGCAGGTTCTTCACTTTCTCTTTCCATCATGCATTTAATTGAGTGGTCCAATTTTGGAGGGAATATCTTCTTGTATTCCTTTCATTTCTATCATGTTGTTGACATGGGTGCCAAAAGGGAGGATCGTGTCTAAATAGAAACGTTCTTCATTTTTTAAATCCGCCTGCAAATGTTCGAGCAAAGTATGTGCCCTCGTTCCAAGGGAAGCCATACTTTGTGATATCTCCCAGGCCTCAGTAATCGGTTCCATTATTGTCTTTATATTATTCTCCACATATCTTCTACATGATGCGAGGAGGCTGGAGGATCCTTTTAACTTGGTTGCAGGGGTGGAAGGCATGGCTATTGCTAAATGATTGGAAAGCAATGGCATATGAATCAAAGATTCCTCCAATTCCTTGACTCGGTCCTTCAATATGGAATTCTCGGCCTCAATGCCTCCAATGGAATCATCAAGAGAATATTTAGTGGCTCTGTGAAGTTGAGAGATTTTGGATGGCCGCATGTTCGCAAGGTTAACCTCTAAACGAGATTTCCCTTTCTTATGTTTTACATCTCTCTTTTCAATAATTAAATTTTTAGACTCGTTGTCAAAAACAACGCTCTAGAATACAAATGATTCATCTTCGTCAAAAATTTCAGTATCGGCTATGTTCATTGGGAGAGTATGCTGGATCCTGTCTTTGGAATGATCAAGGTTGCAGAATATGCTATCCAGATCAATCTCAAGTTCCATGTTCTCACTCTCAATTTCGGGTTCTTCTGCCTGCCCTACAATTTTTTTTCTCTTCTTCTCCACGAGAAGCTTGTGAGAAATATCAATTTTAGGTTGAGGAGGGTTGTTATCTCCTCCTTCGTTTGAAGAATTCTGGGTTGCTTTCTTACTATGGTTGATCATTGGAGCGATGCTCTAGGATGTCATACTTTTGGGAGTGTTATCCGACGATTGAACACTTTTCTCACCGAAGCCTTTTCCATGTTGCTTGTACAATTCAATGGTGCTTTGTAATGTCTCTAGGTCGTCATCATCAAAAGTAGGAGTTTTGTCGTCAGTGTCTTTGTTTTTGCTCAGGTGTCTCTGGAAAAAAGAATTGTCGAGGCCAACTGCAAGTAAATGTTCTAAAAAAATCCCATTAGGGTCGAACCCTCTTATCCTTTCAGCATATCTTAGGTTCAAGTTCTTGAAATGGGCTGCTAATTTGTCAATTTTGTTGACGTTCCTCAACATGAAGTCCCCGAATTTCCAAGGCAGAGGAATGAACTGTTTTTTTCTCTTCTCATGGAATAGATGCAACCAGTAGTTATATTGCCTTGTTATTTCTGTAACAAACATTTTTTCTGTAATGTGACATGGAAGGAGAACAGGTTTTTCCTTGGAGCCAAAAATCCTTATCACACTACAATTGTCCATTTGTTCAAGTTCCCCCTTCCTATCCAAAAACTTGGTTGCCTGGTCAGATATGCAAGGAGCATCTTCTCCTAATAATAAAACTTTGAAAAAAGAGACAAAGTCGTTAAAAACCTCATAAAAACAGTCAGAGGCCTTGTGCTTCCACAAGGCCTGGTACCATAAGGTTACTGGGTCGAATTCTTAGTTTACCTTCTTGGAAAGAGATAGTTTTTGAAACTAACAGCAATGCGCTATCACGAAAACGAAGTAGGATGACATATAAAATTTCTTCTCCTTTTTAAATCTTGACAATTGGGAACATATTTCATGGGAAATTAGCTTCCCCCAATAAAAAATGGCTTTTCCTTGACTGTGAAATACAAAATATGAAGAACCATGCGGGAAATAGTTGATGTGGATTCCTATCACGTTATTCTTGTAAACATCCACGCAATTTCCCAGAATGGATTTCTAAATGAACTAACCTGCAAGTTTTTGATATCTTTAGGAACTGCCATCGGGTCTTCCAGGAACTCGGGAAAGAGGTCCAACCCATTATTATTCTTTCTTAGGAACTACTTGGAGCCTTCTCCTTTGAATGTCAATGTTGGCTCCAACAATCTTAACATCTGGCAGAAGACTTGAGGTGACAAAGAAACATGAGAGTGTTCCTGCAGTGGAATAATTCTTTGGCCTGAAATATATTTATCGACGCACCAAGAGACCAACTCCTTACAGTCAAAAAATTTAGGGACATAACCTGCACGAGAAATCCCATAGGTCCAAATTATTTCGTTCTGGGCAGAAGGGGATGAGTAGTAAGAATATGCCCTGGACCATTGGAAGTTATGTTCCTCGCGCCCGAAGATTTTCACTGTATCTCCATAGAACTGTTGTCGAATTGGTGCCATAATTTTATGAGAACATCCGTTTACTCCAGACGATGCTTGAAATGAAAAGTTGGAGTGGATAATATAACCCTCCACAAATTTTGGTTCAATGCGTGTGAATGGGAAATCTCCTCGAGCCTTTCACTCAGTAATGACAATCTCTATGGGTGTTGCATGATAAGCTATTAGCAGTAAATATTACGTATTGCATACTTATAAGTGTGAAGGTGGCGGGTACAGAAAAGAGTAATTAAGGATTGGATGTTTCATGAATGCACCAACCCAACGACGTGCGAACGACATTCCATGATATTTGAAATTAACACTCGGAAGGGATAATATAACCCTCCACAAATCTTGGTTTAATGCATATTAATGGGAGATCTCCTCGAGCCTTTCGCCCATCAATGAGAATCTATATGGTTCCTGCATGATGAGTTGTTATCATTAAAGCTTACTAATTGCATATTTAGAAATAAGACCTTATATATGTGTGTGTGTGTGTGTGTGTGTGTGTTTATAAACATTTTTTTATTATAAACAAGTGTGAAGGTGATGGAGACGGGGAAGATCAAGTAAGGAATGGCCAAGTATGAAAAGCGGTCAGACGAGCTTCAAAATAGGGTTATAGGGGATACTCAAAAGAGGTGAGTGTCTGACGATCAAATTGTATGTCTCGGAATTTTTTACTGCAAAACACATAAAATGAAAGAGGGCATGATGGGGCAGTTCAATGGTCAGTTTGTATATTTGTGGAATTCCAAGAAAGTGGCTAAGTATGGAATAGTGAAATGATCGGTTGGACTCGTTTTTAGAATTAAGGATTGAATATTTCATGAACGAGCCAACCCAATGACGCACGAGGAGGCTGGAGGATCCTTTTAACTTGGCTGTAGGGGTGGCAGGCATGGCTATTGATAAAGGATTGGCAAGAAATGGCATAAGAATCAAATATTTCTCCAATTCCTTGACTCAGTCCTTCAATATGGCATTCTCGGCCTCAATGCCTCCAATGGAATCATCAAGAGAATATTTGGTTTCTCTGTGAAGTTGAGATATTTGGGATGACCGCATGTTCACAAGGTTAGCCTCTAAACGAGATTTCCCTTTCTTATTTTTTACATCTCTCTTTTCAATAATTAAATTTTTAGACTCGTTGTAAAAAATAATGCTCTGGAATACGAATGCTTCATCTTTATCAAAAAAATTCGTATCAACTATGTCCATTGGGAGACTATGCTAGATCACGTCTCTAGGATGATCAACGTTGCAGAATACGCTATCCAAATCAGTCTCAAGTTCCATGTTCTCACTCTCAATTTCGGGTTCTTCCACTTTCCCTACAATTTTTTTTCACTTCTTCTCCATGAGAAGCTTGTGAGAAATATCAATTTTAGGTTGAGGAGGGTTGTTATATCCTCCTCCGTTTGAAGAATTCTGGGTTGCTTTCTTACTATGGTTGGTCATTGGAGCTATGCTCTGGGATGTCATACTTTTGGGAGTGTTATCCGACGATCGAACAATTTTCTCACCGGAGCCTTTTCCTTGTTTCTTGTACAATTCAGTGGTGTTTTGTAATGTGTCTAGGTTGTCAGCATCAAAAGCAAGTTTTTTTTCGTCAGTGTCTCTGTTTTCACTCAGGTGTCTCTGGAAAAAAGAATTTCTGAGGCCAACTGCAAGTAAATGTTCTAAAAAAATTCCATTAGGGTTGAACCCTCTTAGCCTTTCAGCATATCTTAGGTTCAAGTTGTTGAAATGGGCTGCGAATTTGTCAATTTTGTTGACGTTCCTCAACATGAAGTCTCTGACTTTCCAAGGCAGAGGAATGAACTGTTTTTTTCTCTTTTCATGGAATAGATGCAATCATTAGTTGTATTGCCTTGTTGTTGCTGTAACAAACATTTTTTCTGCAATGTGATATGGAAGGAGAACATGTTTTTCCTTGGAGCCAAAAATCCTTATCACATTGCAATTGTCCATTTATTCAAGTGCCCCCTTCCTATCCAAAAACTTGGTTTCGTAGTTAGATATGCAGGGAGCATCTTCTCCTAATAATAAAACTTTGAAAAAAGAGACAAAGTCATTAAAAACCTCATAAAAATAGTGGGAGGCCTTGTGCTTCCACAAGTCCTGGTACCAGAAGGTTACTGGGTTGAATTCCCAGTTTACCTTCTTGGATAGAGACAGTTTTGGAAACTGACAGCAATTGGCTATCGCGAAAACCAAGTAGGATGACATACAAAACTTCTTCTCCTTTTTTAAGCTTGACAATTGGGAACATATTTCATGGGAAATTAGCTTCCCCCAATAAAAAATGGCTTGTTCCTTGACTATGAAATACAAAATATAAAGAACCATGCGGAAAATAGTTGATGTGGATTCTTGTCACGTTATTCTTGTAAACATCCACGCAATTTCCTGGAATGGATTTCTAAATGAACTAACCTGCAAGTTTGTGATATCTTCACGAACTGCCATCGGGTCTTCCAAGAACTCGGGCAATAGGTCCAACCGATTATTATGATTTCTTAGGAATTGCTTGGAGTCTTCTCCTCTGAATGTCAATGTTGGCTCTGACAATATTAACATCTGGCGAAATACCTGAGGTGACAAAGAAACATGAGAGTGTTCCTGCAGTGGAATAATTCTCTGGCCTGAAATATATTTATCGACGTACCAAGAGACCAACTCCTTACAGTCAAAAACTTTAGGGAAACAGCCTACATGAGCAATCCCAGAGGTCCAAATTATTTCGTTCTGGGCGGAAGGGGATGAGTAGTAAGAATATTCCCTGGACCATTAGAAGTTCTGTTCTTCGCGCCTGAAGTTGTTCATTGTATCTCCATAGAACTATTGTCGAGTTGGTGCCATAAGTTTATGAGAACGTCTATTTACTCGACATGATGCTTGAAATAAAAATTTGGAGGGGATAATATAACCCTCTGCAAATTTTGGTTCAATGCGTGTGAATGGGAAATCTCCTCGAGCCTTTCGCTCATTAATGACAATCTATATGGGTGCTGCATGATGAGCTATTAGCAGTAAATATTAATTATTGCATACTTAGAAGTGTGAAGGTGGCGAATACGACGAAGAGCAATTAAGGATTGGAGGTTTCGTGAACGCGCCAACCCAACGACGTGCGAACGACATTCCATGATATTTGAAATTAACACTCAGAAGGGATAATATAACCCTCCACAAATCTTGGTTTAATGTGTATTAATGGGATATCTCCTCGAGCCTTTCGTCCATCAATGAAAATCTATACGATTATTGCATGATGAGTTGTTAGCATTAAAGCTTACTAATTGCATATTTAGAAATAAGACCTTGTGTGTGTGTGTGTGTGTGTGTGTGTGTGTGTGTGTTTATAAACAATTTTTTATTATAAACAAGTGTGAAGGTGATGGAGACGGGGAGGATCAAGTAAGTAATGGCCAAGTATGAAAATCGGTCAGACGAGCTTCAAAATAGGGTTACAGGGGATACTCAGGAGAGGTGAGTGTCTGACAGTCAAATTGTATGTCTCATAATTTTTGACTGCAAAACACGTAAAACGAAAGAGGGCGTGATAGAGCAGTTCAACGATTAGTTTGTATATTTTCGAAATTCTGGGAAAGTGGCTAAGTATGGAATAGGGAAACAGTCAGTTGGAATCATTTTCATAATTAAGGATTGAATATTTCATGAACGAGTCAACCCGACGACGCGCAAACGAAATTCCATGATGTTTGAAATCAACACTCAAAAGGGATAATATAACCCTCCAAATTTTTTGGTTTAATGGGTGTTAATGGAAGATCTCCTCAAATATTGGTTTAGCATTAAAGATTACTAATTGCATACTTAGAAATAAGACCTTATATACATACATGCATACACACACACACACACACACATATAATAATAATGTTTTTATAAACAATTTTTTATTATTATAAATAAGACTCGTCTATATATATATATGAAAAGTGGTCGGACGAGATTGAAAGTAGAGTTGCAAGGGATACGGAGGAGAGGTGAGCGCCCGACGATCAAATTATATGTTTTTATAATATATATGTGTGTGTGTGTTTATAAACAAATTTTTATTATAAACAAGTGCGAAGGTGACAAGGACGGGGAAGAGCAAGTAAGGAATGGTAAAGTATGAAAAGCGGTTGGACGGGTTTCAAAATAGGGTTATAGGAGATTCTTAGGAGAGGTGAGGGCCCGACAATCAAATTGTATGTCTAAAAAATTTTGACTGCAAAAGGCGTAAAAGGGAAGTGGGCATGATGGGGCAGTCCAACGGTCGGTTTGTATATTTGCAGAATTTTGGGTGTTGTTTGCAAGTCACGAAAAAATGGAAGGCAAATCTTGAGCCTGCCTGTCCGGGAACCCGCAATTGAAAAAATGGCTAAGTATGGAATAGGGAAATGGTCGGTCGGACTCGTTTTCACTAATATATTGAAATTTGTAATAGATATCCCATTACCTGGCAAGATCGTTTCTGCATGTATATCATGGAATTCCGGGTGTTGTTTGCAGGTCATGGAACAATGTAAGGGAAATCTTGAACCCGCCTGTCCGGGAACCCGCAAGCGAAAAATTCAGTAAGTATGGAATAGGGAAATGGTCGATGAAATTTGTTTTCGCTAATATATTGATATTTGTAATAGATATCCCATTACCTGGTAGGATATTTTCTACATGTTTCTGGACAAGTTGTGTAGGTACAATTATTATGACGGTCTCCTCGAGGCATGGTGAGTTGTTATCATTAAAACTCAGTTATTGCATACTTGGAAAGATGTGTGAAGGTGGTGGGCACATGAAACACTGATTAGGAATTGGATATTTCGTGAACCCATCAACCCGACAATCCGCGAAAGAGATTTGAAGAAATGGCCAAGTATGGAAAGTGGAGGGACGAGCTTCAAAATCGGATGACAATAGTTCCACGGGAGACATGAGGACCCAACGCTCAAATTGTAGGTATCAAAAATTTTGAGTGAAAACTTTGTAACATGGAAGAGGGTATGATGTGAGAGTCTGGTAGTAAATTTGTATATCACGGAAGCCAAGGTGTTGTTTGCAGGTCACAAAACAATGGAAGTGAAATCTAGAGCCCGCCTACCCGGGAATCTGCGATCAGAAAAGTGGATAGGTATGGAATGGGGAAGTGGTCTGTTGGAGTTGCAATATAAAAGCACAAGTGAAAATGTGAACCCATGAGTTTGCCAATCCACACAGCTGGACATTTTCGGAAAAATGACTAAGTAACGAAAAAGAGAAAGTACAGGGGAAAGATAATTGGGAATTTGGTTAAGTATAGAAGAGGGGAAATAAGGGATAATATATTCAAATCTGTAATAGATATCCCATTTCATGGAAAGATATTTTCTACATGTTTTTGGAGAAGTTGTATACTTATTGCATATACTTGGAAAGAAGTGTGAAGGTGGAGGGCACAAGAAACAACGACTAAGAATTGGAAATTGCGTGAACCCGCCAACCTGATGATCCGCAAAAGAGATTCCAAGAAATGGGCAAGTGTGGAAAGCTGTGGGACATGCTTCAAAATAGGCTGACAAGGGTTCCCGAGGAGACGTGAGGCCCCGACGGTCAAATTGTATGTATCAAAAGTTTTGATTGAAAAATGTGTAACACAGAAGAGGGGATGATGTGGGAGTCCAGAAGTCAATTTGTATATCGTGGAAGCCAGAGTGTTGTTTGCAGATCAAGGAACAATGGAAGTGCAGTCCGCCTGTTCGGGAACCTACAAGCAAAAAATTCAGTAAGTATGGAATAGGGAAACGGTTGGTGGGACTCGTTTCACTAATTTATTGATATTTGTAATAGATATCCCATTTCTTAGAAGGATATTTTCTGCATGTTTATGGACAAGTTGTGTAGGGAAAGTTAGTATGAGTGTCTCTTGGAGGCATGGTGAGATTTTAGCATTAAACCTCAGTTATTGCACACTTGGAAAGAGTGGGAAGGTGGTGGGCACATGAAACAATGATTAGGAATTGGAGTTTTCGTGAACTCGCCAACCCGACGATCCGCGAAAGAGATTCCAAGAAATGGCCAAGTATGGAAAGTGGACGCATGGGCTTCAAAATGGGGTGACAATAGTTCCCAAGGAGACGTGAGGACCCGAAGGTCAAATTGTAGGTCTCATAACTTTTGAGTGCAAACTGTGTATCACGGAAGAGGGTATGATGTGGGAGTCTGACAGTAAATTTGTATATCGCGGAAGTTAAGGTGTTGTTTTCAGGTCACAGAACAATGGAAGTGCAATATAGAGCCCGCCTGCCCGGGAATCCGCGATCTGAAAAGTGGCTAGGTATGAAATAGGAAGCGGTTGGCTAGAGTCGCGATATAAAAGAACGAGTGCAAATGCGAACCTGTGAGTCTGCTAACCTACGTAGCTAGACATTTTTGGAAAAAACAACTAAGTAACCAGAAAGAGAAAGTAGAGGGGAAAAAGAAATGAGAATTTGGTTAAGTACAGAAGAGGGAAAAGAAGGGCTAATATATTCAAATATGTAATAGATATTCTATTTCCTAGAAAGATATTTTTTGTATGTTTATGGAGAAGTTGTATACTTATTGCATATACTTGGAAAGAAGTATGAAGGTGGCGGGCACATGAAACAATGACTGGGAATTGGAAATTTCCTGAACCCGCCAACCCGATGATCCGCGAAAGAGATTCCAAGAAATGGCCAAGTGTGGAAAGAGGTCTGTAACACACCCACTACAACATAATAAAATTTTCTCTTTTTCTCAAGGGACAGAATCCCCGAAGTCCTACGGGGGCCTAGCACAGCCTAGTTCTTCCTTGTTCACCTCCCCGTGGTCGTGGGTTAGGACCACAGGCTAAACAAACCAGGCGCCTTTTCATGTTTCGTGACTCAGCGATACAAGTGAGTCTAATCTTAAAGGTAGAATGGCGAGGGGGCTTCAGAATGAAACCCTGGCCTTAGATCTGGGCGCGCAGATTCTAGTCGTCTAGATCTACCCACTGCTTAACGACAAAGCACTAGCTCCCTTTCTTTAGTCCCTAGTTCGATAGGACCACATACGCACTAGCTCGCTCTGCTACTCTTCACATGAGGTTTAAACCTCGTGTAATTCTCAACAGATCCAACGGCTGTCGGTTGTTTAGACCAAGATATGACGGCTCAGACCTGTCTCTCCATTGCGTCGTTCCTAAGATGCCTGGACACGAATCCACAGTCCAGATTCTTTCACGGACCTTGGGGAATCTACGATCCCGATTTCTTCACTACTCGCGAAGATAGAGGAAAAAGGTTTAAGTCATTTTACGCCCTCATTTATTCCTTCAATTTAACGGTCGTGAATGACCGCAGATCTCCTGACAGGATCTCATCCATTGATCAATACTTATTCTTCGAATCCTCAAGGGAATTCTGCAACTTCTACGCCTCTGCAGAGTCCTTGCACACAAAGTGCTACCTCTTCTAATCTTCTCAAAAGGGTGTCTCTATGGGGATATTTATCCAGGGTATCACCCGAGATGGATAAGGGTATAGGTTTTCCGAGAAACGGCTTGAATTCTGAATTGATTCAATGTGTGCATATACATATAAATCTATTTATAGACATGAGCCATACGTGGCCCTTCCATTATAAGCATGCAACCACCATTCAAAATCAAAACACTACATAGGCAGTCTTATACTCAGACCATTTGTAAAACTGCACAGACTATGAGCATATATGTCAGCATATGAATTTCAAGGTGTAAGACGTAAAACACTTATCAAAAATAACACCAGAAATGAGTGCAACTGCTGAGAGGGGTGCTCGTTTCCACCCAACCGTAGGCTTAGCGACTCCCA